>JAWQEG010007546.1:0-25052 GCA_033782935.1 Petrolisthes cinctipes
TTTGGTTAGGTTAGGTTTGGTTGGGTTAGGTTTGGTTGGGTTTGGTTTGGTGTTGGGTTAGGTTTGGTTGGGTTGGGTTGGGTTGAGTTTGGTTTGGTTAGGTTAGGTTAGGTTTGGTTGGGTTTGGTTGGGTTAGGTTGGGTTAGGTTTGGTTGGGTTTGGTTTGGTTGGGTTAGGTGTGGTTTGGTTAGGTTTGTTGGTTGGGTTGGGTTAGGTTTGGTTGGGTTGGGTTATGTTGGGTTAGGTTTGGTTGGATTAGGTTTGGTTTGGTTTAGTTTGGTTTGGATAGGTTAGGTTTGGTTGGGTTAGGTTTGGTTAGGTTTGGTTTGGTTGGGTTAGGTTTGGTTGGGTTAGGTTTGGTTGGGTTAGGTTTGGTTGGGTTGGGTGGGTGCACTGGACGTCACAATCTGGTTTCTGAGAGGTACAGCCGACAACATAAATCCGCGTCCATCTTATGCACTTGGTAATCCACATATGACCAGATAGTTGCATTCTGAACCAGTTTCTATCCTAAAAACATGTGTCATTTACCACGTGCGAAGTATATCTGTCATCTCTGCACTTAAATTGTGTTCCAACATCAATATAGCTCATAGATACATAGGTAAAAATGAAGCGAACTTATGCTGGCGACTGTACATGGCCAAGGGTGGACAGAGAACATCAACCTCTTAGTGACTTGCAGGATCAAGTGTAAATACTTTTTGAAAAGGAGTCAGTGAAGTAATGGTGATTTATTGTTGTTGAATGTCGGTGGTGGGACGAAGGCAACAGAACTCAATGGTTGGTGTAAGTTCCATCAATTTCGTGACATTCTTTCAGTTCGGTGAAATAGCCAAGAGTGATGAATTTAAAATAACATCTTTCGTTCAGATATCGCAAGCCTCCGCGATGCTGAGCAGTAAACATCCCACCAAAACGTCACGAAAGTCAACAAAGCAAATGACAGGTAGTGAGTGATATTTGTAAAGTCATGGAATCAGATTCAGATCCGGATCTCTCCCAATATAAATACTTTCTGACAGTCACAAGACCCACCTTTGATAAACACACGTCTTTTTACATAATCCGGCTAAAACAAAGATAGACTAATAAACAATAAACAAGCTAGGCCATTTCATACATTACGCCAGAAGAAAAGTGCACTAATCCCCATCTACCGTCCAGACGCCTGACACAACAGAGGCCAATAATAGTATACCTGAAGGCATCACAAACCTGGATGTACTGTTGAACTTCCCTGTGGGCCAACAACACCAAAGATGGAATAAGCCAACCCAATCTACGCTGCGTCTAAATACCACAACACAGTTTGGAAGCCTGCACCCCTCCCAGGCAGGGCGCCTGTACCGCTCCAAGGCAGGACACGCCCGGCCTTCACATACGAAAAAGGACAATTTTGATGAACCCAAGTGACGAAGTTTATTGACCAAAGCTTGTGACAACTCTACCCACTGTTCACATAAATCTATGTGTATGTAGTTTCATATTAATACATCGAATAAACGACTGTGTTAATCATTGTAGCTTTATTTTATGCTTATTATTCACAGTTCCAAGTTTCCCTTATGTTGGTTACTAAGTATCAGAGGGGGATTGTGTTAATGTACCTGAAGTAAATTATTAGTCAGGTCGTCGACACCTATCTAGGTATCTAACCTCAGTAAACTTTCTCTAACCTAACTTGTCCCACCACACTCCATTGCATTATGACCCCTCTGAGGCGGACACTGCTGCCAAAACAGGATAATAAAAAAACAGTGAAGGGAGGAGTAAGGATGTGTTGATGGACTTACGAGAAGGGAGGGAGATGTGGCGAGCAGCTTAGGAAGTGGGGATGGAAGAGTTAAGACTTTGGATGAAATGAGGACAACTGGAGAAGCTTCATGAAGGTAATGGACTGAGCGGAAGTTAAGGCATAACGTGTGATTAAATTTTGGCCACTTATCCCACCTACAAATTTAACCAGACAGACCTCCTTTCCAACAAGAGAGGGAATCTTGCTATCAGTATATGTTTGTCTGTTAGGATTTAATTTGGTATGATCTGGGATTAATTAAATTGAAGAGATAGAAAAGGGACACCACCCTAGGCCTGAAAAAAAAAAAAAACTTGTAGGAAAAGGGAAAAGGTGATAGAGAGGAAAGACGAGAACCAAATATTGCCAATACTATTACTGACATTTGCAAGTTGAGGGAATGCAAGGAATATATCATGTTGATAGTAATGTTCGCTGGCATCAAGGGAAGGGAGGATAGGAAGAAGTCGTGACGGAGGAAACTGAGGAAAAAGAGGAAGAGGAGGAGGAGGAGGAGAAGAAGAAGAAGAAGAAGATGGTGGAGATGTATAGCGAGACGGGCAGGTAGGGTTAGTCAGTGAGGTGGTGGGTGTCGTTGAGCGAGGGTTGCCTACTGAACACTTGCAGGTTGAAAGAGACGTCGCAAGTTATCTTTACTCAGGGAGAATTCTCTGGCGTGTTGTTTATTTATATCTATTTATTTCTGGTGATTAATAGTGAATCAAAATCATATATTCAATAATTTACTGCTGGCTATTTTTATATATAGTCGTAATATAATTTTTCATTTTACGTAAGTTGTTCCCATAATTTGGTGACTGAAGGAACGAACTGTCTTTTAATTTTGGATGAAGATACAACAGTAATTAACATATAATAAAGATGGAGTATAGGGTGACATATACAGCACCGTACATGTGAAGAATAACATTATAGACTTCATTGTTTTAGTCCACTTGTGCCAAATATTAAGGAACCCTGTGATCGTGTATGAGAGTTGGAGGCTTCTGATTCCTCCTCACTATGCCACGAAACAAACTCCTTCAATATAGGTTATGTTTCGTGACAATATTTGGAGGACTCATTAACCTTCAATTTTCTGACTACATCACTTGCCAATAGTTGTGTTCCTTAAGGGGAGGATACACTTTAGATACATTGGAGTCCCTTGATTCCTCCAAAGTATGCCAAGAAACAGTACCAAGTTAACAAAAATAATAGTGGTTTGTTGCTTGAAGTAGTCTGGAGGAATCATTTATTGCCAGATTTACCAACACTGTATCTCCTCCTTAACCAATATAGTGTTGTGATGTGGGAGTCATTGGTCATGGTTCATTGACCTCAAACTAGAGTGACTGCATTTTATACTATTTATTTATCCGATTTTTTCATTCAGCATAGGGTAGGATTATTATTATGTTGTTGTTGTGTGTACAGATGCGTCATATTCTATACTTGTTGATTTAATTAAGGGGTTTGTTTGAAGTGTGTCTGTTTCATGTGTCCGCAATTGTACCTATGAGCGACGTAACTTTGTCCTGCCTTGCAACACAAACACTTGAGAATATTAAGGTGTCATAATTATGTGGTCGAGGAAACTGAATCACATTTGATATCGTGCTCATTTCTGATTTTAATAATAATGTTACGAACTCAAAATGGCTAATCGGTCAAATGTGGTCGAGGAAACTGAATCATATTTGATATCGTGCTCGTATTCTGATTTTAATAATACTGTTACGAACTCAAAATGGCTAATCGGTTCTCCTTACTGGATTAATGAAAAACAAAACAAAAAAACATAACCAAAATTTATATAAGCATTGCAAAGAAGGATGCATTGACCGCAACAGTGATAAATGAAAAATAATATTAATTAGTGAAGGTTGGTGACTGCTGCAGGGTGATGATACCTTGACACAATATAAAGTCATCGTATTGGTACCGTGTCATCGTCAACACCACAGATATTCTTGCATACAGCTCATTGGTTCACTAACTCATTCTTAAACTCTGATAATGAAATGGTTCTGAAACTGTGACAGGATGCACAACTGAGTTACATTTAAGGTGGTCGTTTAAAATGCATGGGAACTGGAGGGTAACTAATTCCTTTAAACTATACTATAAAATACATCACCTACTCATATATTGACTTAAAAAGGTTTTAATTAAAGTATTTATTGTTATGGTTTACCAAGCGTGACTTTGAACTCACCTCGTCTGCCAGAAAGAGTCACGGGTGCATGTGAGATTTTATTTCATTTATTCCTCGTAGTACAAGTATTATCATGGTCATGCAGTGTGCGTGTTGTAGTGTGTCAGGTGACCGTCGATGAATAACATGCACAAAATCAACCAACCAAAGCTTATGTCCACCACCACCACCACCACCACACTCCATTGGTTGACATTCAATATATTAACGGTGACTGTCATATTAGGAAGGTCCCGTTGGTCGTATAAATATGATAAGGCATTTCTTCCTGTTGGAGTATTTGTTAATTCTCATTCATGCCAGTCAGTAAAGATGTGGTGGAAACATGACATTTTTATACTCCATAATTACCCTCTTCCAACAACCATTACAATATTCTTCATAATAAGTGTACCCTTTTGTTTAGTACCCTGTTAGTTTAGCTTGTTTAGTACTTCATTATGTAATTCGTAGCACACCTCATGGATACTTATTATGGCTGGTGACTGCATCTGAAAGAGTTACATAACAACACTGTATATTGTGGGAAGGAATTGGTACCAACAAATGCACCGTAGAAATGAAAATTATAATATAGTGGCATGAAAGAGAAATGACCATAATATGTACTCTGAAATTCTTAGTATTTATATAAATATACTAAGCGGGAACATTAATTCCATGGTCTCACACACATTCATATACTTTACACACTGTACACACATACATTCAAACACACCCATACTATACATGTAAACACACACACACACACACACACATACACACACACACACATACATGCCCGAGGTGAAGGCCAAGGTCATATCTGGGAGTGGCTGGTAGGGGTCACTCACCGCTACCACCATCCCTACCACCACCACCACCACCACCACTATCACCATCAGTACTACTACCACCATCCCTGCAACATCCCTTACCACCACTACCACCACTATCCCTGTTACCTCCCTGACCAGTACCACCATTACAACCATTATTATAACCATCCCTGCCACTTCCCTTATTTACTACTACCATTATTATCACCACCACTGTTACCATCACTATCACCCCCATCCCAATCACCCATATCACCCACTACCACTACTTCTATCACCACACCACCAACACAACCACACAACCAACACAACCACATCACCAACACAACCACACAACCAACACAACCACACCACCAACACAACCACACCACCAACACAACCACACCACCAACACAACCACACCACAACCACACCACACCACCAACACAACCACACCACCAACACAACCACACCACCAACACAACCACACAACCACCAACACAACCACACAACCACCAACACAACCACACCACCAACACAGCCACAACACCAACACAACCACACAACCACCAACACAACAACACCACCAACACAACCACAACACCAACACAACCACACCACCAACACAACCACAACACCAACACAGCCACACAACCAACACAACCACACCACCAACACAACCACAACACCAACACAACCACAACACCAACACAACCACACCACCAACACAACCACAACACCAACACAACCACACCACCAACACAACCACACCACCAACACAACCACAACACCAACACAACCACAACACCAACACAACCACAACACCAACACAACCACACAACCACCAACACAACAACACCACCAACACAACCACACCACCAACACAACCACAACACCAACACAACCACAACACCAACACAACAACACACAACCAACATTATAAATACAAAAGCCTGATGTTAAAGGTGAACACAGAAGAGGAACCTTGAGACTCCACCTCTAACACACACACACACACACACACACACACACACACACACACACACACACACACACACACACACACACACTCACAGTCAGGACATTTACACCTCTAATACACACACACACACACACACACATTCAAAACCGATTGAACCTCTAACACACACACACACACACACACACACACACACACACACACACAGTCAGGACATTTACACCTCTAACACACACACACACACACACACACACACACACCACAGTCAGGACATTTACACCTCTAATACACACACACACACACACACACACACACACACACACACACACACACACACACACACACACATTCAAAACCGATTGAACCTCTAACACACACACACACACACACACACACACACACCACAGTCAGGACATTTACACCTCTAACACACACACACACACACACACACACACACACACACACACACACATTCAAAACCGATTGAACCTCTAACACACACACACACACACACACACACACACACACACACACACACACACACCACAGTCAGGACATTTACACCTCTAATACACACACACACACACACACACACACACACACACACACATTCAAAACCGATTGAACCTCTAACACACACACACACACACACACACACCACAGTCAGGACATTTACACCTCTAATACACACACACACACACACACATTCAAAACCGATTGAACCTCTAACACACACAAACACACACACACACACACACACAGTCAGAAGTAATAACATTCACCTGCCTGGTCATGGAGAGAAAAATTTAATATCTCTGCTAATGTTATCTGATTAAACCACCTCACTGACACAAGAATATAATGTCTGACTGTCCACCGCTTCTAAGGAAATACGGGACCATGTGATGTAGTCAGAAAATTGGAGATAAACGAGTCCTTCAAATATTGCCACGAAACACCAACTACTGTATATGGAAGAATCTTGTTTCGTGGCATAGTCAGGAGGAATCAGAAGTCCCCGATTCTTTTATGTACACGATCACAGGGTCCTTAAGGTGATTTTCTTTTGTTGGTGCATTGGAAAGTCTCTGATTCCTCCAAACTATGTCACGAAACAGAGGAAGAGTTAGGAGGAATAGGTACTCTCCCAGTTTACAAAAAAAAAAAAAAAAGAAAAAAAAAAAAAAAAAAAAAATAGAATGTCCTCTTAAATAAAAAAATAGAATGTCCTCTTAAATCTAGTAGAGATATTAGTCAAGAGGAAATTGTGATTTGTTGTGCAATATGCAAGGTGACGACAATTGCTTCTACCATGGCTATGAGTCTTGAATACACAGTCATCGTCAGTCCTAGTTATCGGCTAAACAATGGCTCTTTTTCATACGATTCTAACTCGTGCGTGAAGATTTACAATACAATGCAGTGATACCAGAACAATACTCTATTTTTTTTTTTTTTTTTATTATTATTATTATTATTTTTTTTTTTATCCTGGTGAAAATGCACCTATCTCCATCAAAGTAATAATTATGGTATGACAACATTCTTTATACATAATTATATGAACATTTTTACATCCAATTAAAATAGTGATGCAGAGATATATGTTATTATTTACAGCTCCAATTATAGCCTCTGTATGCACTACCTCAAGACACCATTATGAATATTTACTTCAAGTTGCTGGTACTGCTCATGTAAGTATAAAAAAATATTACATAATATTTTATTCATTCTATTAAGGGGAGGGTATAGTTTTGACATTTTTGGAGATAATGATTTCTCCAAACTATTCCACGTAACAGGACACCATTATTTTTCTTCATCTTGTTCTGTTTCCTGGCAGACTTTGGAGGAATCAAGGCACTCCAATGTACCAAAAGTATACTCTCCCCTTAAAACAGTTTCAAAATCAGATACAAAATTTAATCTAAGTAAATAATATATGGGAATTATAAACGAGTATGTATGTATGTATGTATGGTGGGATGTGAATATTTAGATGTGTGTAATAATCAGTATAGTAAAGTTATGTAAATCAACTTATAACTGTACGTATGTAACCTTTATACATGTAAGTCGTTAGTGAATAAGATTGAATAACATGATATACTCTTTATACATCAAATCTGATAGTAAAGTTAGCGACATATTATATACTCCATTTTTTTTTAACCTGGCGAAAATGTAGCGGTTCCCTCACATAATTTCTTGGCATTTTCGACAAAGACAAATTACACACCAAAAATATATACACCTTGGTAAACACTGGAAAATATAGTACACCAAACAGCCTATATAAGGTGGTAATTCTTTTTTGGTACATTGGAGTGCCTTGATTCCTTCAAAGTATGCTAGGAAACAGGACTAGATGAGCAAAAAAAGTAGTGTTCTGTTGCTTGGAATAGTTTGGAGGATTCAGTTACTCCTGATTTACCAACACAAAATTTCCCCCTATAATTAAAGTCACAACGCATAGAAAAGAATCGATGCATCTTTGACAGGATTAAAAAAAAAAAAAAAAAAAAAAAAAAAAAAAAAACACTGTATTGTATCTGTGTGTGCCCTTCTTCCCCTCAGAGTGGTGTTGGGGGTCACGTGTGATGCAAAGAAAGGCAAGCACAGAATTCCAAGACGTGAGTAAATAAATTCTCTCAGTAGTCTCTGTGTTACTCTTTCACCCTTTTTTTCATTGCTACATTCCTATCTCGTTAAATTCTCTCATTAGTCTCTGTGTTAATCTTTCACCATTTTTTTCATTGCTTCATTCCTATCTCGTTAAATTCTCTCATTAGTCTCCGTGTTAATCTTTCACCCTTTTTTACATTGCTTCATTCCTATCCCATTATTTTACTTAGATTGGTAATTATATAATGGACTTACTACCCTCTTCAATACTACCTCCTATCACTCTTTTCATTTCACAGGTGAGAACATTAAGAGCAGACATCTTTCTTTTAGTTTTAAGGGATTTTAGACTGTATACTTTTGGTAAACAGAAGTGCCTTAATTCCACCAAAGTATGACAGAGAACAGGGCCACATTAACAAAAAATAATGGTGGCCTGTTGCTTGGAATAGTTTGAATGAATCAGTTGCTCCAGATTTACATATATATACACACTCTAGTACCCCTTTAATCTAGACCTAAAACAAAAAATCATCCCCTCTCACACTCACACAGATTTAACTATACACACTCTTTAATATAGACCTAAGAAAAAAAATCATCCCCTCTCACACTCACACAGATTTACCCATACACAGATTTACATATACACACTCTTTAATATAGACCTAAAACAAAATCATCCCCTCTCACACTCACACAGATATACCTATACACACTCTTTAATATAGACCTAAAAAAATATCATCCCCTCTCACACTCACACAGATTTACCCATACACACTCTTTAATATAGGCCTAAAAAAAAATCATCCCCTGTCACACTCACACAGATTTACATATACACAGATTTACCCATACACACTCTTTAATATAGACCTAAAAAAAATCATCCCCTCTCACACTCACACAGAATTCTTCCAGCAACAAACGACGTACAGGAATCGTGAGAGCAGGAGGTACCAAATGTGTCGAGTTGATGATACCGTGGCCGCCTGCCTAACCAACCAACAATGTGATAGACAGAGGGGGGCCTTCCTAGGTTACTGTGGGGCTACTGATGACTACTGCTGTTTGGGTGAGTATTTTGATTTGTTGTGTGTGTGTGTGTGTGTGTCCTGACTTTTATTTGTGTGTATATGTATGTGTGTGTGTGTGTGTACCGTATGTGTGTGTGTGTGTGTGTGTCTGTGTGTGTGTGTGTGTGTGTGTGTGTGTGTGTGCTGACTTTTATTTGTGTGTATATGTATGTGTGTGTGTGTGTGTGTGTGTACCGTATGTGTGTGTGTGTGTGTCCTGACTTTTATTTGTGTGTATATGTATGTGTGTGTGTGTACCGTATGTGTGTGTGTGTACCGTATGTGTGTGTGTGTGTGTGTTTGCTGACTTTTATTTGCGTGTACATGTGTGTTTGTGTGTCCTGACTTTTATTTGTGTGTATATATATGTGTGTGTGTACCGTATGTGTGTGTGTGTGTGTGTGTTTGCTGACTTTTATTTGCGTGTATATGTGTGTCTGTGTGTCCTGACTTTTATTTGTGTGTGTATGTGTGTGTCCTGACTTGTATTTATGTGTGTGTGTGTGTGTGTGTGTGTGTGTGTGTGTGTGTGTGCGAATAGGAAGAAGCCTTTACTCCTGCTTCGTCGAAATAAGCTAATCTTAAATCCTTGTCCCCTGCCATCAGTTGACAAGACGTGTGGGGATAAGATCATGTCACACCAAGCCTACTTCAGGAATCCAGACTACCCAAACAAGAACAACGAGTCGAGAATCTGTAACCTCGAGTTGGAGATCCAGAGGAAGGTGTGCGCTGTCAGGTATGTGCAAAAGTTTTCATTTATAGGGATCGTTTGTTGTGATCGTTTTGGAGTCTCCGTAACTCTCTAAATAAGACGACAAAACAGATTCCCTAAAATACATGACATTACCCTGTTTCCCGGTATAGATTGGAAGAGTCAGTAGCCCTCCAATTCACCTAGAACGAATGAAAATTGTAAGAAAATTGAAGATTATTGCCTAAACTCTTAAATGCATCTCTCTCAACCCCTTATGCATCTCTCTCAACCCCTTATGCATCTCTTTCAACTACTTATGCATCTCTCTAAACCCTTTATGCATCTCTCTCGACCCTTTATGCATCTCTCTCTCAACCCCTTATGTATCTCTCTCAACCCCTTATGCATCTCTCTCAATCCCTTATGTATCTCTTTCAACACTTATGCATCTCTCTCGACCCCTTATGCATCTCTCTCAACCCCTTATGCATCTCTTTCAACTACTTATGCATCTCTCTCAACCCCTTATGCATTTCTTTCAACTCCTTATGCATCTCTCTCAATCCCTTATGCATATCTTTCAACTACTTATGTCTCTCTTTCAACCCTTTATGCATCTGTCTCAACCCCTCATGGCTCTTTATCATCACCTTATGCATCTGTTTCTACCACAGGCTAAACTTCGACACCTTTGAGCTGGCAGGCTTCGAGGACGGTGTGTGTATCCGTGACACCTTAACCATCCTGGGATCCGACAACCCCATGCCCGTCACTCCTGTCTGTGGAAACCTAACTAAGTGGGCCAGTGAGTATTGGTATGAGGGACAGGGAAGATGGCAAGGGGTGAAAGGACTGAGGCAGGGATGAAAGGACTGAGACAGGAATGAAAGGACTGAGGCAGGGATGAAAGGACTGAGACAGGGATGAAAGGACTGAGGCAGGGATGAAAGAACTGAGGCAGGGATGAAAGAACTGAGACAGGGATGTTACTAAGGACTGAGGCAGGGATGAAAGAACTGAGGCAGGGATGAGCGAACTGAGGCAGGGATGAAAGAACTGAGACAGGGATGAAAGAACTGAGGCAGGGATGAAAGTACTGAGACAGGGATGAAAGAACTGAGGCAGGGATGAAAGGACTGAGACAGGGATGAAAGGACTGAGGCAGGGATGAAAGAACTGAGACAGGGATGAAAGAACTGAGGCAGGGATGAAAGGACTGAGGCAGGGATGAAAGAACTGAGGCAGGGATGAAAGAACTGAGACAGGGATGAAAGAACTGAGGCATGGTTGATAGGACTGAGGATGATGATAATTATGATGATGAGGATGATATTGATAAGAAGGAAGCAAGGCTCTCTACCCATAACTGCTCTTAGCGTTCATAACCTATGAGTACATATTCTATTATAATGACACGTGTTTTACTTCAGCAACGTTTGAAGTGAAGGAGAGGACCCTAGTGACGTTGGCTATGGTGTTGCAAGGTAAACCAGCACATCGTTTCTCCATCAGTATCACTCAACTCGCCTGTGACCACATCGTTCCTTTTAAATGTAAGTCTCTTGCCTACAACATACTGACCTTGGTGGAGAGTGACTGTTTTAACACCTGGATGACTAACGCAGACAATCACACTCGTAACTTCTTCGATATTGACTGTGACCATATACCATCTTCAATATATACAAACTTTCGATAATCCTTATTGTGAGAGTCTAACTTTCCACAGCTCCCACCTTCTCTGGAGTGAAGAACGTGAACGCCAGTAAGTACGATCCTCCCACTACCACCACTACTGAGGCCACCACGGACACCACTACCATCACGGAAGAAACTACCACGGATATTCCTACTACTGAGGTGCCAACGACGGTGATACCCAATGTAAGAGTTGGTGGTGTGGGCACGACGGAGGCGACGGAAGAACCCAAACCCACAACACTCACCCCAGGCAAACTACCCACACCTTCATCAGACCAGGTGAAGTGGAGTGTTGACATTACTTATTTCTCATTCACTGGTGTAGTTTTCCTTATAGAATGGAGTGTTTTCCTTATAGAATGGAGTGTTTTCCTTATAGAATGGAGTGTTTTCCTTATAGAATGGAGTGTTTTCCTTATAGAATGGAGTGTTTTCCTTATAGAATGGAGTGTTTTCCTTATAGAATGGAGTGTTTTCCTTATAGAATGGAGTGTTTTCCTTATAGAATGGAGTGTTTTCCTTATACAGTGGAGTGTTTTCCTTATACAATGGAGTGTTTTCCTTATAGAATGGAGTGTTTTCCTTATAGAATGGAGTGTTTTCCTTATAGAATGGAGTGTTTTCCTTATAGAATGGAGTGTTTTCCTTATAGAATGGAGTGTTTTCCTTATACAATGGAGTGTTTTCCTTATAGAATGGAGTGTTTTCCTTATAGAATGGAGTGTTTTCCTTATACAATGGAGTGTTTTCCTTATACAATGGAGTGTTTTCCTTATACAATGGAGTGTTTTCCTTATACAATGGAGTGTTTTCCTTATACAATGGAGTGTTTTCCTTATACAGTGGAGTGTTTTCCTTATACAATGGAGTGTTTTCCTAATTCAGTGGAGTGGAGAGTAGTGTTTCAGTAATGTGCTCTTTAAGTTAAATAAATAACAAGATCCTTATGGTATAAAACACGTATATTTATCAACAGGTGCTGATCCGAGCATTACCAGAGTCTGAGGATGACGTGGAGGTAGAGGAAGGTGTTGATCCCGTGCCTGTCATCTCAGCCTTCAGACAAGGTTTGTAGTGGTCGAGTTCATTTGGTAGTTGGGGTAACGATTGGTTCAGGACAAATAAAGAATATAACATTTTACTATAAATTGGAACTCAACTAAATCACTGAACATCATCCTACAGAGTGAAGTATGTATGTACCTCAGCCTATTATTGAACCATTCAGTTAATTATATATACATCTTGTTCTTCCAGCATTCGAACTCAAAGTGAACGACAAGTGTTGGCAATATGATAAAGAACAGGACACAGGCTTCAGGGTCATTGGAGGAGGATATACCAACGTGAACGAATATCCTTGGCAGGTGAGTTACTATGGTACGTTCCCCTTCAATTCATATTACCTTATTGGGGAAAGAGTTTGTTGACCATTTGAAAGTTACTGTTTTATCTGAAGAATGCTACATCAATTTCGGTGCAGTTTTTTTTTGGCACAGTTTGGAGTAATCAGTTTTTTCCGATACATAGATATTAACTTAACTAACTTCTTCACTACTGGTCTCTACACCCAAGGAAATACTGTCACCCAGATGATGATATTATAGAGACAATATTATCAGTCAGTCCGAAGTCATTAGAGAATAGAGGACATTGTACGTACAGGATAATGGGCCGTAGCAAGGGTACGGTATCTAATGCCTTTGGACTAGACTAATAAATGTTACATGTAAAGAGTGTTCCTACATTCCTTGTTCTATAATAAGTTTATGATCGCCTAAAACTGCTCAAGGAAATTTAGGACACTTAGAACAATGACAAAACTACCTTACCTTCCCAGTGAATGAAGACTTTAAGGTGAGAGTGTGGATTTTATCTCGTCAACAGATGGGACTGGTTTACAAACACAAGTTCTTCTGTGGTGGTTCCCTCATCAGTGATCGACACGTGCTCACCGCTGCCCACTGTGTCTTCGGGTGAGTCGACGAGTGGTAGAGAGTGGATGAGAGTATAAGAGTGGTAGAGAGTGGATGAGAGTAGATGAGTGGTAGAGAGTGTGGACGAAAGTATAGTGGGGTGGTACAGTTGGACACATGAATGGGTGGTACAGCCCAGGTGAAAGATACTTGTCCCATTTGAGTAACTAGTGTCTATTATCAGGTACTTGCTTTTTATTACCATCCTCAATACTGACTTCTGCCCCTGATGTCTCCTATTTGGCACTAAAGAACTTGATATTGGGAGAAATTGACCATCTTTCACTTGGACTGTACCACCCATTCATGTGTCCAACTGTACATTATTGGAGACTATCGATTCGTCCAACCAATGCTGCAAAGAAACTGATCAAATGAACTGATACATTATTATTATTGTAATTATTAATATTATTATTATAATTGACAAATAATCTATTAGTAGTATTGAGGTGGTGTATTCTATGTTAGCACCATCCTCCTCACCACCAATCACTGTCCCTTACCCTTACCCTTACCCTCATCCCCACCAGGAGCTTCTCAAAAGGTTTGGGTTCTTTGCGTGTGACTTTGGGAGACCACGACCTTTCCACCAAAGACGACACAGAAAACGTCGCTGCCAAGGTGTGTACATAACATCCTTAAACATGTATTATCAGTAAACATAATTATCAAATACACAGATAACATCGCTGCCAAGGTGTGTACATAACAACCTCAAACATGTATTATCAGTAAACATAATTATCAAATACACTGTAAACGAAACATTTGGATATCAATACAAAATTGAGTTAGTTTGTTTACTTTCCCCGTGATAGGTGAAGTCCATCTTCTGGCACCTTCACTACAACCCTCACGCCACACACAACGATATCGCCATCCTGGAGTTGGAAAACCCCGTCAACTACTCCTATGGTATTAGTGCAGTCAGAATTCCCTCAGACCTTGGTAAGTTTAGGTATATATAAATACTACAATGGTGTAATGTATGTATGTATGTATGGTGCTGCTGTTGTGTCACTGGTCCAATACCTCAACACACACACTGCCATGCCATAATATATTAATATTTTAATTCTTTAATAAATTTACTTGCACACTTCTTCCTACTCAAGCATTCTCCTCCCTCATATGAGTCTTCTTGCCACACTCCACAAGCATCCCGATCCTGTTCCATCCTATACCTGACAGTTGTCCAAACCCACAGACGAGCAGTACGACCTAACTAACGCCACTGTGACGGGATGGGGAAGGTTCAGAGTGACTGCTAAGAAGACAAGTACCATTCTGAAGGAATTTACATCACCCATCATGAATACAACTAAATGTGTAGCAGCTTGGAACAAATTCCCAGGGATCAATGCCAACCTGCATAGGCATGTGTGTATGGATGTCACCTTGGGTACACCTTGTCATGTAAGTAATTATTTAACTAACTTACTACCATACTTGTTCTTTCTTTCACCGTTCCTCTGTTTCTTCTCTTAGTCCATCACGGCAACATTCCTTCACCTTAATACAATATGAAATACGTAAAGAAATAATTTTAATGTTTCCATAATGTGTTCAGGGTCTCATCTTCTACTTAAAAGGAGAAGTCGAAATAAAATCAGAGTCACGTGTAATTTCATATCACGAGTCAAATTTTAATATAACTTCAGCGGATCTTTAGTCAATATTATAAATTCAGTATCTAACCTTTACATTTTCACCCATATAGGTTAACAATTTCAGAAACCTGATTGTTTTTATGCCCATGGAACTACAAAAATTACGGTTAATCTACAATAAACCTGAACGAAATTAAGACAATATAAAATTTCACAGGAAAGCAAACTCGTACACGGTTAAAAAATAAACTCCGGTTCAGAGCAACACTTATAAAACACCAACGTAAACAGAAAAAGAGTCAATGTCACCACCTACAGTCCAGTCCAGTCCAGTGTGACCTTAAAAGTGCCACTTGTGTGTAATGTACTGTACAGTCGTGATACGTAATTTCTGACCAGAGACGAACGGCAGGCACCACACACACATACTCTGCATTCGAACTCAGCCTCTATAGGTGTACTGGGTGGGGAAATGAGCAATACCAGGCGATTCGAAGCTTTCTGCTCCTCACACTCTGGTCAGAAATTATATATGACGAGTGTACGTTTCATTAAGGGGAAAGTTTTGTGTTGGTAATTCTGGAGCAACTGAATCCTCCAAACTATTCCAAGCAACAGAACACCATTATTTTTGCCCTCTGGTCCTGTTTCCTAGCATACTTTGGAGGAATCAAGGCACTCCAATGTACCAAAAAAGAATTACCACCTTAAGAACTCTCGTAGATTAAGAGAAAGGTGTGTGTGTGTGTGTTTTTTATCAAGAACAAAATTAATCAGTTCTATTTGGTTAAGGGGGTGCGGGAGTAGGGGACAGGCCTGGGGGGGGACTGGGGGGGGGTGCGGGAATAGGGGGACAGGCTTGGGGTGGGTAGAAAGCCTGTCCCTTATTCCCGCAACCCCCTAAACCCCCACCTAGCCTGTCCCCCTACTCCCGCACCCCCCAAAACCCCCCCCGCACCCCCCTAACCCCCCCCCAAGCCTGTCCCCCTACTCCCGCACCCCCTTAATTAAGTCAGGTGAATTGAGAATAAGTTGGGTTAGAACGAGCAACACAAGGATTATTATTATTATTATTTATATGAACCAAACAAAATATTTATCAACATTTTGGGAAGAGAGTAAACTTTGCTATGTGTGTGTGTGTTGGTAAGGTAAGAGTGTTGGGTGTGTGTTGGCAGTGACACCACCACCACCACCACCACCACCACCAAAAGTTCACCAGATAACGTCAGAATGTGTAATGAATCGAAGTTGAATCGGGTTCTGTGATGTGACAATCGGAGCTCTCTCTCTCTCTCTCTCTCTCTCTCTCTCTCTCTCTCTCTCTCTCTCTCTCTCTCTCTCTCACGGGGTTATAAAAAATCCACGAGCAATTGTCTCAGTTCACGATCCATTGTAGCGTGTGGTGGGAGGGAGACAAGGCTGGGGAGGAAGGCAGAAGGAGGGAGGGAGGTAGGAAGAAAGTGAAAGGGAGGGAGGAGATAATATTAGAATAAGGAGGGAGGAAGGGAAGCTGAGGGAGTGGGGAGGGAAAGGAGGATATAATAGTGTTTGTTAGGGAGGGAGGGAGGAAGGAAGGAAGGGTAAGGGAGGGAGGAGTTAATGTTAGAATAAGGATGGAGGAAGGGAGGCTGAGGGAGTGGGGAGGGAAAGGAGGATATAATAGTGTTTGTTAGGGAGGGAGGAAGGAAGGAAGGAAGCGAAAGGGAGGGTGGAGTTAATGTTAGAATAAGGAGGGAGGAAGGAAGGAAGGGAAGTTGAGGTAGTGGGAAGGGAAAGGAGGATATAGTGATTGTTAGGGAGGGAGGAAGGAAGAAAGGAAGGAAGGGAAAGGGAGGGAGGAGTTAATGTTAGGATGGGGAGGGACGGATGTAGGGAGGGAGGGAGGGAGGAAAGAAGGAGGTGAAGTGACATGATCTCAATGTTATTTAAGAGAGTTTGTGTTTCGTGGTATTGCTTGAAGGATTCAATAACTCTTATATTCACCCGAACTAAAATACAACCTTAATTACAACATGAGAGCGTCTTGATTCATAAAGTGTGTCAAGAAACAGGACCTGATTAATAAAAATAATGGTGTCCTGTTGCTTGGAATAGGTTGGAAGGATTAGTTACTCCAAATTTAACACCAACACTGTACTACCCCCTTAAGGACCCTGTGATCGTGTACGAGAATTGGAGGCTTCTGATTCCTGTTGACTATACCACGAAACACACTCCTTCCATATAGGTGGTGTTTCGTGGCAATATTTGAAGGACTCATTTACCTTCAATTTTCTGACTACATTACAGGGTCGCTTAATGTGAGTGTGTCTGGGGTTGAAAGGACAGAGAATACCAGTGTCAGTCGGTTCTGTCAGCAAGTCTATCCTCTTGACATTCATGATAAAATAATATAACATTTACCCATTCATTTCCTATTCGTAACTTTCTATTTACTATCATTTATCATCTCTTATACATACACAGAAACAGGCATCACCATATAATAATGAAGCTTTTGGTGAGGATGGGAAGTTTTGCAACCTCTATATTCTATGACGTCTATCTGATGGATGGCCTTGCAATTCTGATGTATGTTAGTTTTCGTTACGAGTGGAGGTAATTGGTGTAATATTGATCTAGACATGTAATCTATAAATCAGGGGTGTCGGTACTGAGCGGGGCTAAAGTTTGGCTAATGTTTATGTTTGTAACTTTTCGTATTTGGAAAAATATTAAGCAAAGAATAGTAGGCTATATCTGACTATTATGTGTGCGATTTTCTTATTGATTTAAAACACTGAAGGATATCAAATAATGATCTAATTCAGTACAGACAAACTGAATTGAAGAGGAGGAAAAAAGACCGTGTAGCTTTATAACGGGAAAAGGAATTAGAGAAATTGGACAGCAAGAAGAATGGAAAACGAAAGAAGGAAATGAGTGACACCTGAATTATTGAAAGGGAGTCGCTCGAGTCCAAAAGGGCGCCCAAACCTTTAAACTCCTGTCCACATCACCGAAGGAATTAGCCCCCTGCCTTCTACTGGGGATTTCGTCTGGACAAGTGGGAATGGAATTTGTTCTATGCCACTAAATTACACCAAATTAATGTTACCAACCCACTGTTAAGGGGGTAATTCTTTTTTGGTACTTTGGAGTGCCTTGATTCCTCCAAAGTATCCTAGGAAACAGGACCATAATAGCAAAAGTAATGGTGTGCTGTTGCTTGGAATAGTTTGGAGGATTCAGTTGCTCCAGAATTACCAATATAAAACTTACCCCTTAATAAATAGGCCTACAAATAAACATATATAAACTTATACTCAATCTGGGAGAAACTTTAAGAGGGTAATTCGCTTTTGTTACATTGGAGTGCCTTGATTCCTCGAAAGTATGCCAGGAAACAGGCCCAAATGAAGAAAAATATTAGTATCCTGTAGCTTGGAATAGTTTGGAGGATTCAGTTGCTCCAGAATTACCAACACAAAACTTCCCCCTTAAGCAATCGATATGAGACACGAGGCAAGGCAGAAGAATAGAGTGTGTAAGACAGGTAGGCAGACAATGCAAACAATGGATGGACCAAAACATTACATCATTCATAAAGGTTACAACATCTGTAGCCTTACATCATAACATTCGTATAAATTATAACTCTGCTTCATTTATATATGTGTTTTATTAGTGTATATAAAAGACACACTAAACGAACCAGACTGAAACATATGCCATTCCAATGTGGATTATTAAGTCACTGTCCTCATATCAAACCTATAAGTATTATTTCCCCAACTGATATCCAGGGTGACAGAAAAATATTGCAGAAAGATTATGACGTTGTAATACAGATTAATATTAAATAACTGTTCACATCTCACACCAATTGTTAATTTATTGTTTTCTCTTCTGGTATGCAATGCGGATTATATTTAAGTCATTGTACAGTTCACATCTCTCATGTATTACTAATTGTTTTGTTTTCTGACATATACAGGGTGACAGTGGTGGTCCCCTTGTTGTGTGTACTGGTGCTCATTGTACACAAGTAGGTTTGGTGAGTTTTGGGTTTCCAATGTGTACCAACGTGGGTCTTCCAGCTGTCTTCACCAGGATCACTTACTACAAGAAGTGGATGGATATCAACTTACATCAGACCAACTTTATCGAAGTTGTGTGAGGACTGGAAACTGATATACTTTATGTTTTGTCCATAATGGTACACTATAGATACAGATAAAAAAATCTACTGTGAAAAATAATAAAATGCAGGAAATTTGATTGAATGAGGAAACACTATTTAGTGAACTAAAATCTGTACTATTTCAAGGCTTAAAGTAAGACCATTTATCACAATATCCATATTAATATTAAGTTTACAGTGAATGTTATTTAACGGGTAAAAAATTCTTGAGCACCTTTCTCTAAACGAAACGAATACTGTATAAACTGTTTGTTGTATAATTTTGTTTGTATACACGCTGGAGGCCTGATTAGACGGGTGTGTAATAATGAAATTGTATTTTAATGCCGACCTATTAGTAAAACTCATCCATAATATCTTAGTATACTCAAATATTTAACTTTTCTTTATACACTACGTTGGCATATACTACTGTACAATGGTAAAAACACCTTTATGTGTGCCAAATGACCCTCGTAGCCTGCGTGGTGATAGTGTAACATTACTGGTGTTGTTATTGTTATTATTTAGACTCCCTTTGAGGAGCAATCTTACTAGATGAGAAGGAAACCGTGAAGCAAAAAAGAGCAAATGTGCAAACGTTTTGCATCAATACCATCTTATAATTGACTGTACAACTGAAGTATAAGACGTTACTTGTTCAGTGTAAACTCATTACTTTATTATTCCTTTCACTGAGCCTCTGATAATATTATGTCGTGAGAACCTACACATGGGCATTATAATATTTAGTCTTGGTGTATTGACACTGTGTTGTATAATGACACAATAACTCTATTGACATTCCTGAGTTTATGACATTTCCCAAACACTTTACGTCGTTCATGTCCTTATTATTACCATGACCCTCATGGAATCTGGTTCCTGATTTGCTCATAATATTAAGGAGATAAACAATGACCTTTTGTATTAGAGTATTAGGTATATTTATTCACATATAATACACACACGCATTGTGGCATACACGTACTGTACACTTCACTTAGTTACTCATATACATTCATATTAAGTTCACACACACACACACACACACACACAGACGCATATATCTAAAACACTTCATTGTTTATGCTTCAGGAAATATTACGTAATTATCGAACTCATTTTCACTTACGTATTTTTGTAATTTAATGAACCTAATAAAATTAAGGCTTAAATTAATTACTGAATTATGTTTCCTTTTCCTGGAATATTAATTACA
The DNA here is from genome assembly GCA_033782935.1 of Petrolisthes cinctipes. Taxonomy (NCBI): domain Eukaryota; kingdom Metazoa; phylum Arthropoda; class Malacostraca; order Decapoda; family Porcellanidae; genus Petrolisthes; species Petrolisthes cinctipes. Next base: position 20,874 of record JAWQEG010007546.1, read on the forward strand.
TTGATGATATGGTGTAACAAAATATATATTGGAACATGAGCAGGACTAGAATAAAGATTGTTGTATGATCTGGTCACTTTCTAGTGGATTTGACGAGATCAGCCCACATGGATGAAAAATTCAAGTGAGGTGTACTGCAACCGGAGGCTCTTTTTTTTCCACTGATGTATAGACCGCCAGCACACGGAGGTACATTATCCCTTTGTATGCAGCAGTGTAAACTCCCTTCTCCTTTATGGTCCCTTCAGGACTGGTCTCTTGTGTTAACGTGGACTTGGGCCCACAACACTGGCTGTGGGATCAAAAACCTTCCCCCCCAATCTCCCTGGCGGTCGGAGGCCCCCAGATTCCCTGGTCCAGTAAGCTGTGGTTCCATTTCCCTGGGATGTGCTTCGGTAGCCAAGGCATATAGGGCTATGCAGCCCCTCCTTTATTTGAATTTGTTTTTTCACTGTGACCAGAGTGTACCAGGGGTCTGTGGGGCAGGAGACCATTCTACCCTGGGACAACATCAACAACAACAACAACTATCACATTCTTAACACCTTGAACACCCATCGGGGTTTTATCGTGGCAAATTCTTTCCCTTCAGAAAAGGGAAAGATTTATAATGTTGACTGTCATAATAATATTGATTGTACCGCCATTTTATTCCCAATTTCTATTTCGGGTGTATTTTATACCTGTTCTGGCTACAATTTAAAGGCTTAATTAATACAGGTAGAAAAAATATTGAAGGTGAGATTTATTTAGTCTCCCAATCAAAGGGCAAAGGATACTAATAATATTATTGTCATATGTACTGGTACTGTTATCTTTATTAATACTAAATTGTACCTAATATATAATTTAACGGGAGTAACCTGCTGTAAAGAAATGGAAGGTAAATGATTCTACCAAAAAATGCAACGAAACAGATTCTCGAGTAGTTATAATGAGTTGGTTTGTTACCTAGCATATATAGGAGGAATCAGAAACTCTCCAATTCTTATGTGTTTTTAGGCAGTCAGATTATCATTTCCTTACAGCATTAATTGAAAGCATTATAATACTCCACTAACCCCAGTAAAGGAAGAGGGCAACATTTTATAAATAATTCGTGTATTTTAGTTATGTTATTTGAGCAATTCTTAACTGGTATTCCAGCTTAATTAAGTAACGGTACCTTAAATTAGCAGAGATGTTTAATTAATGTAGCGAATTATGAAGTTACGTTAAATAAAAATATCGAGTCACACCAACATACAAACTGTGACTTACAGACGATAACTGTAAAAACAAAAGTGTGCTGAGTTGAAACTTTACACTAATATTACATTTGTCAGTTTTCTAATATAGGTTAAAATACACTATCACAGTTATAGCTTGGTTATATATACTATATATATATATATATTTATATAAATATTATATGCTCCACAAATGCTACACTAAACTATGAACACTATAGTAATCTTACTAGTAAATTGAACAGTATAATATTAAATAGATATAACACTTAGCTTACTATACTTAATTAAGGGGGTGCGGGAGTAGGGGGACAGGCTTGGGGGGGGGGACTGGGGGGGGGGGGTGCGGGAATAGGGTGACAGGCTTGGGGTGGGTGGAAAGCCTGTAACCTATTCCCGCACCTCCCCTAACGCCCCCCCAAGCCTGTCCCCCTACTCTCGCACCCCCCAAAAACCCCCCTAACCCCCCCCCCCCAAGCCTGTCCCCCTATTCCCGCACCCCCCTTAATGGCCTTGAAGTTTTTCTGGTATTAAACACACTGTACACTTGATAATATAACTTCCTTGCTTCAGGTATTTTGGAAGACTACTAACTCCTCTAAAGCCTTAATAACTATGTCAGAAAACAGAGTCCCTCTATGGATCTAATAGGGGATTTGTTTCGTGACATAGTTTGGAGGAATCAGACACCTTCCAATTCACCAACAAGAGACTTTCCCCTTAATTTGAGAACTTCACATGACTGATTACTTTTCCGATAGAGTAATAACCTAATATAACATAAGTATTTACTGGTATTACATAAATATAACATAAGTATTTACTGATATTACATAAATATAACTTAAGTATTTACTGGTATTACATAAATATAACATAAGTATTTACTGGTATTACATAAATATAACATAAGTATTTACTGGTATTACATAAATATAACATAAGTATTTACTGGTATTACATAAATATAACATAAGTATTTACTGGTATTTACATAAATATAACATAAGTATTTACTGGTATTACATAAATATAACATAAGTATTTACTGATATTACATAAATATAATATAAGTATTTACTGGTATTACATAAATATAACATAAGTATTTACTGGTATTACATAAATATAACATAAGTATTTACTGGTATTGAAGTATTGACTGATTCTTCCATCCTATACCAAGCTTCATGTCTCCCACGATATACAAATAGAGAATATCACGTTTTGTTATATTGTTTTGAGAGCTACATCACCTCTAGTTAAGGTGGTAATTCTTTTTTGATACATTGGAGTGTCTTGATTCCTCCAAAGTATGCCAGGAAACAAGACCAGATGAGCAAAAATAATGGTGTTCTGTTGCTTGGAATAGTTTGGAGGATTCAGTTACTCCAAATTTACCAACACCGAATTTCCTCCTTAAACACAATTGCAAGAGGAAGAGCTTCACCGTCAGTAATAGAATATATATATATATGTGTGGATATTTACCTCAGTTAATTAACAACAGAAACTCGGACTTTAGTTAGTCATAGTGCCTATATAATTATAATGAATGTTAGTCAGGTGATGAGACAGAAGAGGCAGGTGAAGTGAAGGTGTGGGTGTGTGGTGACCAATTCTCTGTCTGGTCACCAAGTCATCTCACCTGTATAATAAAGGAAAAGAATAATTGTAAATATTGATAGCATGAATGATAGATTACCAATTAAAATTATTCACTGTTAGACCACCAATTATATAATGATCTCACCTATGTATGAATGAAAGGAAAGGTAAATATGTAGTTAGGTATATATGTGTCTGTATAAATTAACACTTTATGTATTATTTGCTATAGTGGAAAGGTAAATATGTAGTTAGGTATATATGTATCTGTATTAATTAACACTTTATGTCTCATTTACTCTAGTGTTGACAGCAAAGGTTTCACTACACATGAGGATAATATCATGGGGTCATCTCTTAGGGGTAAATTGCAGGGATACCTTACTGATACCTTACAGATGTGTGTGTGTGTGTGTGTGTGTGTGTGTGTGTGTGTGTGTGTGTGTGTGTGTGTGTGTGTGTGTGTGTGTGTGCAATACGTGTTTATAATGTGTGTACGTGTGTGTGTGTGTGTTTATACGTGTGTGTGTGTGGTATGTGTGTGTGTGTGTGTGTGTGTATGTGTGTGTGTGTGTGTGTGTGTGTGTGTGTGTGTGTGTATGTGTCACGAAAACCAAATCCCTTTTTTAATATACTGAATTTTACTCTGCTTGTTGTCAGAGCATGGAGAAATTAGTAGTACCCTTCTAATTTTGTCTTTCTCTATCTCTTATGTTACTCTTTCTTTAACATTCATTCCTTCAAACACATCGATCGTGTTTTAGTTTAACCTTCACATTATTATACAAACATAACTGCTGCTCTTTATCGTGTTTGTTTGTTTGTGTGTTGTTGTTGTTGTTTGTTTGTTTGTTTGTTCAGTTTGTGTGTTTGTTGTGGTTGTTTGTTGTTTGTTTGTTCAGTTTGTGTGTTGTTGTGGTTGTTTGTTTGTTTGTTTGTTTGTTCAGTTTGTGTGTTGTTGTGGTTGGTTGTATACTTATTTGTGTTTGTGTCTTGTTGCTTGTATGTGTTTGTATGTGTTTGTGTTTGTGTTTGTTTGTTTATTTGCTTGCTTGTTTTTTCTCTCCTTCAACTCTGTCCACCCCTGTTGAGCCAAAACCTGATTGACTTCTTCAGTATGCATGGGGGGCGAAGAGGAGGTGGAGGAGGCGATGGGGGAGAGGAAAGGTCGCTAGTTCATGGAGAGAGAGAGAGAGAGAGAGAGAGAGATGAGAGAGAGAGAGAGATGAGAGAGAGAGAGAGAGAGAGAGAGAGAGAGAGAGAGAGAGAGAGAGAGAGAGAGAGAGAGAGAGAGAGAGAGAGAGAGAGAGAGATGTGTGTGTGTGTGTGAAAGTGAAAGTGT
>JAWQEG010007547.1:0-44466 GCA_033782935.1 Petrolisthes cinctipes
CTCAGAGCACGACACATTATGCCACACCACGCTAGGCATTCTGAACCACGTATTCACACCGTCTACCGTCTAATAGTGATCGTTGCCAAGAATATCACAGTAAGGGGTGCCGAATCATTTTTGAAAGTCTGTACTGTAGAATCCCTTCCCTCAGTTCGTTAGCTGGGAAACTTTCCAAAAAGTAGTTAAAGCAGAATCTTCTAAATCAACGCGAGCAGTTACTCACAATTCATTATATGAGAAAGTGAAAACATTAGCAAATTGTTTTAGTTACTCATATGATTGTGTACTGAAACTTGGTGGGTGGGCTTGTGTGTCTCTGAGACCTGGCAAGCTAGACTAGAGGGGGCTTCGGCCCCTGCTCTGAACCGATTTCGGGGGGAGAGGCTTCCCATGCTAGGAAGGTTGCCAGTGAGAGACCAGACTAAATGGTTCCCATGCAACAGGCTGCCAGTACGAGCCAACAGTGCTGTCCTCCAGAGGGACCGCCCTCTAGGGGCCGTCCTGTGTATTGGGTGTCTGAACCGGAAGATATCGGGGAAGGAGGTCTCAGCACCGTCGTAGGCAAACTTTCGAGCCATTGGGACTGCCTTTAAAACGAGTGGCCCCGTGGGGGACGAGGTACCCCGCCCACGGCGACCAGTGCTCGGTGCCCTCATCATCCCGGTAGGTAGTAGCTCTTTGCTCTTGGGGCCACTCCAATAATAATAATGTTATATGAATAATGATAAGCCTCGGGCCTCGAGCGGTGGTCAACCAGGCCCTCGAAACGTCACTCTCTGGTCGTGGTGGTATACATGCAGAAGGCTGGGGCTCGTTCTCCCCATGTAATTTCTGCAAACAAGAGAAGACCCAGCAGGTCGGGTGTTGTGTCGACAAACCCTGCCAGCTTTGGACACTTTAATGTTGACCAATATATTTGCATCTCTTTCCTATGGCGCTATCCACTCCATAGTGAATGCCAATCTAATCAGTGCTATTTTATTTTTAACACAAATACTGCTGCCAAAGCAGCATTTGAGGCTAAAGATTCTCTATCTGTAGAGGATACTCACAGTACGCTTCAGATGATGTGGTCAACGAATGTAGTTGACAGTGACAATGACTACTGCCATAACATCTTTGATGAATCATTTAGACTTTTAGGAGTGCCTTGTTCCTACACCCTTTTGGTTTGTGGCTTACTACAGGCTAAGTAATATAAATATAGCATAATACATTATACCACCCACACTAATAATACACCCATAATACACTATACTGCCTAACTAAGTAATATTAATATAGTATAATACACTATACTGTCTAGCTAAGTAATATATATATAGCATAATACACTATACCACCCACACTAATAATACAACCATCATACACTATACTGCCTAGCTAACGTTTGATACCATACGATTGTTTTTAAAGCAAATTTCTTCATTTTTGTTGTATTGTTTTCATCAGTTAAATGGGTGTAACATTTAGTAGATAAATATCAAGGAAAGGGGATTTATTTTTTACATTCTTATACAGGTTTTTATTTTTTTATTAAGCGCAGCATATGACATTTGTTTTATTTTATATCGCAAAGAAAAACGTTTATTTAGGAAAAATACCAACTATACTTTGTTTACAGGTCATTGATCTTGTCACTGATAACTTTCCCAGAGTTATATGTGACTTTATTTTCTAGCTATATCCAGTCAAAATTGCGGATATATATCTTGCATTTTATATGATTTATATATATATTTTTTATTTATTTTCTTTCATGTGTCGTTCTTACAAAATGGTATACTTGAAAGTAGGTGTCTTAGCTATGACATGTTAAATTTTTATATTAATTGATGCATAATTAAAAAACATGAAAATACCATTAAAAAAAAAAAAAATCTAAATACCATTAAAACCCCCTTAAGTTTATAATGAGTCACCAGTGAGTGAAATATGTATTGCCTAGGTTCCACATGTATACGACTCGCGGAAAAAAAACCAAAACAGATTGACTGACTATTAACGTGAGCATAACCCGAGTACGTACATACATAAATTCCTCACTGCAATCGCTCTCTCAGCATCTTTCTCTCTCTCTCTCAATCTCCCTGCATCATTATCGGAAAGGGAACATTGCCAATAGTTGATGACTGCGATGTATGAACTGCAGGTCTGGCATTTCTTGGGACCTTGTTAATAAAAGTAAAGTTCACTCCTAAGCAAAAATGTTGTTCGTAAACGTAAATGAGTCCTTCCAATATTGCCACGAAACACACACACCTATATATGGAAGGAGGAATCAGAAACCTCCAACTCTCAGACACGATTACAGGGTCCTTAATGACTAAAACTAAGACTTGGATGTTAGTCATTTTATAATACTTTTGACTCAGTGACCATGAGTAAATCTATGTTTCTGAGATGACTGAAGTTTGACTGGTGGCTATATGTTTATTGTCGACGCTGATATTTACTGGTAAAGATATAACCAACCGCCTGCAATGACACTTCATGTTCTGAATCCTCATTTCAAAACCCTTTCCTATTTTATACACCCCGGAGGGAAAAACATATACAGTACACTCGTGATACATAATTTCTGACCAGAGTGTGAGGAACAGAAAGCTTCGAATCGCCTGGTATTGTTCATTTCCCCACCCAGTACACCTATAGAGGCTGAGTTCGAATGCAGGGTATGTATGTGTGTGTGGTGCCTGTCGTTCGTCTATGGTCAGAAATTACGTATCACGAGTGTACCATGCCTCTTATTTCTGTACCTCCGAAATGAATAGTTTGGATTCATGAGTTTCAGTTGAATCGTTGCATGAAGACTGATATTGTATATAGTAATACAATTACCACATGACCAATCCAATCAAAGCTTTGTATGTGATTCCATTGGAAACTGTATTAAAACCACGGACGTGTATATTATTGCTGGTAATGTAATGAATAGTTTTGCAAGTATATATCTTATTTATTAGTTATCTATTATTAAGGGAAGAATCTGATGTTGGTAAAGTGATGGCCTAGTGATTCCTCCAAATTATGCCACGAAACAGATTCCCTATTAGTAACACTGAGATCGTCTGTTTCCTGATATAGTTTGGAGGAATCAGTAGCCTTCCAATTTACCAACAAGAGATTCTTCCCTTAAGAACCCTGTGATCGTGTACCAGAATTGGAAGCTTCTGAATCCTATTTCACGAAACAAACTCCTTCCATGTAGGATTTTTTTTTACCTTCAATTATCTGACTACATCACAGGGTCCTTAACAAGATGGACTGTCCTACCTAAAAGATTTTCAGGTTAAGGGGGAACAACCGTGTTGATAAATCTGGAGCAACTGATTCCTCCTAACTCTTCCAGGCAACAGGTAATCATAATTTTTTCTTCACCCAGTCCCATTTCCTGGCATATATACTTTAGAGGAATCAAGACCCTCTAATAGACCAAGACTGTATTACTTCCTTGACTGAACTATTACCTTATCGCCTCTACCGTCACGCCCCATCCTCTACTCTACTCCCTTCCAGTTCATGCTGTCCCTCGTGCAACCCTTTCTCCACGCCCTTCAGAATATACTGTCCTTCGTCCAACCCATCCTCCACGCCCTTCAGATCATGGTGTCCTTCGTCTAATCCCTTCTCCATGCCCTCCTCCTTTTTTCGTGCATCAAATGTCTATCCTTTATATATTTCCTTGCCTCTTTCTATCTTTCCTCTGTCTCCTTGCTACCCAAATATAGCTCAGCTCATTAATTGAATAATGCGCCTGACTTTGTTTTTGTCGAGTTGAAATAAAAAAGAGCACAGGTTAATTAGAAGATTTAGAGCAGTATATAAATATGAAAATACCTTTAAATCTCTCTCGGGGATAACTAGCTGATGCACTAATTCATAATATTTGTTTTGCTTCATATGCGCCTTCATTATAATATTATGTGTAGGTATCCAAAGCATTCCAGGAAACACGACCAGCTTGACAAAAGCAATTGAGACTTGTTGCTTGGAATAGTGTGTAGGAATCACTTACTCCAGATATACAAACACTGTACTTGCCCCACTTACTATCTTTAAGGGACCCTGTGATGTAGTCAGAAAATTGGAGGTAAATGAGTCCTTCAAATATTGCCACGAAACACCACCAATAGGGAAGCAGCGTGTTTCGTGGCATAGTCAGGAAGAATCAGAAGCCACCAATTTTCATGCTTTAGTAGGAAGGACAAGGACCCATCGACACTGTTCTCGATGGTGAAGGTGAGGCTAGAAGCTTCATGGAGGAGGAGACTGAGTTCTTCGGAATCCTTGATGGATTGCTGCTGTTGCTGCTGCTGTTGCTGCTGCTTATCATAATATTGCCTTGGACTGTTGGAACCATAACTGAAACTGCTGATGTTTGTACTGTTATTGTTGGCATGCCTCACACTGTTGTTGTTGTTAATAATCCTGTTGTCGAGATGTCTCATATGGTCTGGAATGACAACCATGTACGGGAAAGTGCTCATCACCCTTTGTCTATAGTTTTGGGCAGGATTCCCTTTGTCTGACCAGTAAAAGCGAACAGGCAGTGTTCTATCGAGTTTATAATAATGTAGTAGATGTCGAGGCCTGCCTACAAAGTATCAAAAGTAAGGTAACCAATTATCTTTTATATCATGATCGCATTTGTTGTACTTCTTGATACTACCGCCTAGCGCGACCAATGTTTATATCGCCTATTGTGTGTGTGTGTGTGTCTGTGTGTGTATCGCTAAATTTTCCCTCCATAAATATGCCACGAACATGCTCCGGAACGAGTGGATTCCGGAAATGTTTTTAGTTTTGCTTTGCGATGCGTACGTAACTTTTAAGTGATACGCTAACAAATACACACACACACACACACACACACACACACACACACACACACACACACACACACACACACACACACATACACACACACATACACACACACACACACACACACACACACACACACACACACACACACAGATACAATGTTGTTTTTATTATATTAGAGTTATTCATTGATATATTTATTTATTTATTCATTAATTTATTTTCATTGTATAGTGTTCGAGCAGGGTGTCCCATGGAGTATAACTTATTTCAAGATTCATGTTACGTAATTTTTTTTTTTTTGTTAGATTAACTAGTGATTCTGGTCATTGTAGTTCATCAGATCAGAAAAAAAACACACATTAAGTTTTAATTCATTTGCAAAGCGTAGACATAACCAAACAAGTGCTCCTGTTTTATTCTGTTCTTGAAAAAAAAAAAAAAAAAAAAAAAATTTAATTCAACCATAAACTCACATAAAATTTTACCAGAAATCTATTATTTGAATGTCTTTTTTTGTTTTATTTATAGAATACTGCATACTCCCAACCCTATACCCTCACCCATAGTCCATCCCTTCTATTCCCCTATATTTCACGTCCATATCCTTACCCATCAATTCTGACAGATTTTATGATGGGAAATAATTGAAGTAAGCCTTCCTTGTATTCATAGCAGCAATTATCAACCAGCACAAATTTTCACCTGATAATTTCCCCTCCTATCACACTTCCAATCCACTCGAACCAATCCTCCTTAAGGGGGTGCGGGAGTAGGGGACAGGCTTTGGGGGGGGGGGGTGCGGGAATAGGGGGACAGGCTTGGGGGGGGTAGAAAGCCTGTCCCCTATTCCCGCAACCCCCTAACCCACCCACCCACCCCCAAGCCTGTCCCCCTACTCCCGCAACCCCCAAACCCCCAAAACCCATCGCACCCCCTTAAACTCCCCCTCCCAAGCCTGTCCCCCTATTCCCGCACCCCCTTAACCCATACATAACAAACACCTCTTACGCTCACCCACCCTGAGAGATTACTGTATTTTTGCCTCTGATCAGAAACTTTCACCCTGCATGACCTCATATAATTATAGTCTCACTTTACTTCTGTCCCAAATAACCTTCCAGACATCTTACCTCGAATAATCACCATTTTTCGCCACTGTCAACCAAATAACACTTCCGACTCCTGCCTTAATAAAACGAAGTGTCTGTTAAGGGACCCTGTGCTGTCTTCAGAAAATTGGAGATAAGCGAGTCCTTCAAAAAAATATTGCCATGAAACACCACCTATAGGGAAGGAGCTTGTTTCGTGGCATGGTCAGGAGGAATCAGAAGGCTCCTATTTTCATACACGATCAGAGGGTCCTTAATCACAAGAGACTAATGCATAAAACGGGCATCAACATATACTTTAATTTATGGTGGATCCAAGGTTATGTGCGGTTGTGTACTACGAGGACTGACAAGTATATATAAAAAACAAAAAAAAACATGAAGGTTATATAATAAATAAATGAATGAAAAAAGGTAGGTATTTCAAATATAATTCCTCAATAATAGATTATTTTTGCGTTTATTGTAAAGCAAAACACAAAAAAAGGAATTATCCGTGTATAAAAATGGTACCCGGACATATCCCATCATAATAGAGTAGAGAACAAATGTCATTCACCAATAGCTTATGGTGACTAAAGTATTGCTATTATTACAAAACCCTGTAGCTGATGGTGACTGTAGCTGATGGTGACTGTAGCTGATGGTGACTGTAGCTGATGGTGACTGTAGCTGATGGTGACTGTAGCTGATGGTGACTGTAGCTGATGGTGACTGTAGCTGATGGTGACTGTAGCTGATGGTGACTAAAGTATTGCTATTATTACCAACCAAACCCTGTAGCTGATGTATTTATCATGTGAACCCAGTATAAGACTGTGAGTTGGCAGTACTTCTAATCAGATACTAACAATACTATACTTAATTAATTAAAAAGAGAAAAGTCTATAACATGTGCTGCTAATAATGTAAACAGCGCATAACATAATTTTGATGTTGTAGATGGTGCAGAAACTACTAAAGCACACTGTCCATGCATTTTATAACGTTATTTTGGTGTAATTTCAACATTTAAGGGACCTTGTGATGTAGTCGGAAAATTTGAGGTATAAATGAGTCCTTCAATTCCTGCCACGAAACACCACCTAAATGGAAGGAGTTTGTTTCGTGGTTTAGGTAGGAGGAATCAGAAGCCTCCAATTCTCATACACGATCACAGGGTCATTTTAAGCACATTTACTTGCCTAGTATTCACTCACAGGTACCAGCTACATACATGCATTTATTTGCTATTAAAGAATTGGGGTTACATCGATTGTGCTATTTTTATTTCCTGTCATGCTTGTATAATATTTCCCCAAACTATAGGTAAACATTCAATTTCCCTCCATTAGATTCTTTCCACCAAAAAAAAAAAAAAAAAAGATACCCGTTTTCATTTTCTCCCTTTCCTATATATATTCCTGGTAAAGCCTATACACCTTCCATTTACCGTCACTCATGGGTTTCCAACAGTTGCATAAATTCAAAGGATTGGGCAACAAACGCTCTAGTCTCTCCTGTACGGTAGATCCCTCTGATCCCCCTGTGTTTTTACTGAGACTATCTGCTCAGGGTCAGTACAGTTTCTAGTTCATGACTCCCTTTTCAGTTTCCAAAAGACTCCTGCACTTTTACTATTATTATTTTATGTGTTCCCTTGGATATACTATTTTGTGTAGTGGTGGACGTGAGGGTTACGAAAGCTGTATGGATCAGTGCTCCTATAATAATATTATCAAAATTCACTTCAAATAAAAGCTTTCGCTTTTTGTAATTCTCTCTCTCTCTCTCTCTCTTCACACACACATATATATATATATATAAATATATAATATTTGGAGAAGACTTACGATAGGGTGGACCGAGAGGCAATGTAGAAGGTGCTTTTCATGTATGAAGTGGGAGGGAGAATGTTGAACGCAGTGAAAAGCTTTTACAGAGATAGCAAAGCATATATTAGAGTAGACAGGAAAGAGAGTGACTGGTTTGATGTTAAAGTAGGTTTGAGACACGATTGAGTGATGTGTTCCAAGATGGAATTGTGAGAGAAGTGGAGGTGAGGACAATGGAACGAGAAGCACAGCTATACAATGAAGGTGATAATAGATGGAAAGTTAGTTAATTTATATTTCGTTCAAGTGATACAGCATTGGTGGCAGATACAGAAAGACAGTTAGAGTTAGAAAATTTGAGAGAGTGTGTAAGAGGAAGAAGTTACAAGTAAATGCAGTTAAGATGAAAGTGATGAAATACAGTCGAGGAGAGGAATTAGAAAATCTTGGTATGCTGTATCTCTGAATGGGGTGGTCGATAGTTATAGACAATTAAGTGTGAATAAAAAATCTGACGGTATATAGGGAACGGAGATAGGGAACAGGGTGGGAGAGGGAGTAACAGTTTTGGGAGCCTTGATTAAAAAATTGATGGTAACAAATATTTCATGAGAGTTTAGGCTCTGAAGCTCAGCAGTCATTTGTCATTTATTCCTCATTTTTTTCTTCACCTCACCGTAGGGGGGTATTGCCTGTTGTGATGTGGGCAATAATTTAAATGTTTTGGCTCCCCTTCGGCCCTAGCCACTCTCTTTCAGTTTTTCCACTGTCCCTCTTCTCTTTTTATTTCCTTCCTGCTTGCTGTCCCATCTCTCTATCACCTTCTTCTCGCTGTTGCGGCGCTCTCTCTCACTACTAGTCAACAGTACCGCATTATCTGCATACATCAGGTTCGACGGAGACCATTTTTTTTTCACCCTGCAGCAATTACACTCCTCTTTCCAATATTCTTGCCTTCACCTCTTTCATTACTCAATCCATGAACATTTGCCCGCACTCCTGTGATGGCCACACAGCGTGATCAACTCTGGTCGAGACTGTAATCCCGAACCACCAGCTTGAAGCACTCATTCACCCGTGGCAATGAATGGAGCTTACAACTAGTGGTTCGGGGTTACCATCTCGGCCAGTGTTAACAACGCTGTGTGGCCCTAACGGGGGTGTGGCCTGTCACCGATAAAAAAGAGTGTTTACTATGAGGCAGCTGGCAGGTATCGCCAAACACCAGCATATTTGGTTGCAATCTTTACTTGGGCAACTTTGAGTTTCCTAAAAAGATTTGTGTGCCCACAAAATGACACACATTCAAATTAATATTTCATGAATATCTAAAATAGGGTTAAGCAGGATGACTAAGGTTGCCCCTTTTTTTTATCTCGTCTTAAAGATTAATTACTTCGTCAAAGGTACCCCTTTGCGAGTGATGTCGAAGTAATGGTTGGAGAAGGGCCAGACGAACAAACAATATATCACGGCGTTAAAGAGGTTCACTCATCTTAACTATAGCACCTCATCTCTCGCCAATATTAAGGGACCCTGTGATGTTGTCAGAAAATTGGAAGTAAATGAGTCCTTCAAATATTGTCACGAAACACCACCTATATGGACGGAGCTTATTTCGTGGCATTGTCAGGAATCAGAAGCCTTCAGTTGTCATACACGATCACAGGTTCCTTAAGCGTTGTCAATCTCCTATGATCCTCACCAGTGTTCATTCGTTCGTCCAACCCATACTTATTCCACAGACACTACGGTACATCCACCTCACTCACTTTTGCTCGGGAGGTAAAGAAACATTGGTTCGTGACTGTACCTCGGTCAACAACAACACACAAGACAGACAAACGGAACGAGAGTGAGGTATATTGTATCCTGCAGTAAGGGTGCCGAATACTTTTTTATAGGGTGTATATACTTTTTGTACTAGGCTATATTACTCTCAAATATAGCTCAGAAACACCATAGCCTATTCTGTCATCCAGGTCAGTCAATTCTCTTTTCTACTATGGTAGGAATGTGAGCACAACCCATTCTAAGGATAGTAAGCAGAGTATTAAATTTTTCAACCACTCTCTACTCGACTGCATCAACAAGCAATACTCACTTGACAGCATCGCATTACTCACTTGACAGCATCGCATTACTCAGGTCTGTCAAGCCTGTGACTTCTAGCATTTCTCAAACCTAAACTGTTCTTGAAAATTAGAATTGAGAAAACAAAAATAATCACTTGAATCTGTTTTGGAAAGAGGTCAGGAGATGCAAAGATGAAACGGGGAAAACTGATATAAGGCTTGAGGATAAGAATGATCGAATGCTTAGGGGTGGAAATGCCAAGGGAGCAAGATGGAAGGAACACTTTGAGGAATCAATTAATGCTCTTGAAGGGAATGTGGCTAATGTCAATATGTCTGGTTAATTAAGGATAAGTCCAGAGGGGAAGGCCGCAAATGAATGTAAATATCTCGTCGGCAGATGTAAGAAAGTGGCGAAGGAGTTCAAGAAAATAGTAAAGATTCAGCAGGATTGTAAGTTAGTGACTGTTGAGATGGTAATTAAGTACAGACAGTGTTTTATGTGATATGGAATGATTTAGGAATATTAGTCAGTAGGCTTGAGATAGAGGGAATGTACAGTCACGAGTAATAATAAGTATTCAGGTGTGCTTTCGAATACCTAGAGACAGTAAATAAATACACAATAAGATCTCCATTGGAATTACTTTGTTGGTGAATTAGACTTTTCAAAGCTTTAACCAAAGCTGTATATTTATTAGTGCTCGTGACTGTACTGTACTACCTAAAATGTAAAGAAAAGCAGTTATAATACTTCTATCCATGTAAAGGGAGGGCAGAGTGACTGGGGAAAAAATCATAAGGTTTAGTGTTTACAATTGGGCAATGTGTAAGGAATAAATGGTTATAGAGAGGGTGAGGGAAGGATCTGAATCGAAGAGGAATAAAAAAGACAGGACTGGGATTGGCAAACACTGCAGCACAAGTTAAGGAGAAGGAGATGAAGAGGAGGGATAACAAGCAAGGAGGAAATAGCAGGAGAGGAACCGCTGAAAAATTTGAAGGGGAGTGGTTCGGGTGCGAAGGAGGGACCTAATCCGGAAATATCTGAAAATTTAGTGAACTAATTGTAGGGAGGCTTGCATGTCGGGTGACGATGTGTGGATCAGATGATTGTGGTAAGGAAGTTGAAGGAGAAAACTTGTAACATAGATAAGAAGTTGGGATAGAGAGCTTTAGAAGAACAGTGGCCATCTATAACAGCTGCTATTGATATGACCAAAAAGAAATTAAGAGATAAAGTTGGTGTGGGAAGGACAGACACCAAAATTAAAGCTTTATACTAACACTGTCAAAATCTTTTTATATGTCTGGTGCAAAAGTAAAGGTTTCAACAATGTTCTAAATAGAGAATGGCCTTGAATATAGAAGGAGGGATTGGCGATCACTAATCGGACACACCTGACGAAAATTGTACTGACAGTCGGAAAGATGGTCGTCAGAAATAAGATATGAAAACTTTAAAATAAGTTTAGATAGACTAGAACTGAAAGCAATTTGTCAATAGTTGAAAGTTTGGAAGGGAACAACATACTTTGCGACAAATGGTATAGAGTAATCTTCCAACGAACGGGAAGGATACCTACTTGATGATGGACAATAGTAGAGAAGTTCACCTCAGCAGTAGTCAGCACAATTTTCAGTTTTTAAACACTACGGTACATTAGGGATCCAAATAGAATCGAAGCGCCTTTTATGTGTCAAGTACAAAGAAAGCAGAAAGTTAATTCACTCGTTAAAAAGATTGTAAAAGAAGGGCAGTAGAGGATTAATGCCAACATCGTCCAGAGTTGAGTTAGAGGGAAAGTTTTAGAGAAGGGTTCAGCTCTATCATATGACGAGCTGGTCTCACTACCATCAGGAAGAATGAGGGAAGGAAAACTGAAGGAAATAAAGTTATTAGAAAGATTTTTGGCGGGGTGCACAACGAATAGAAAGAGGAAAAATTATTTGTTTGGACGAAGGAATATTTGGCCAGTTAGAGTACAGATTTAAGGCGATTACATTAAAAAAAATACGAGATTCGTTTGTTCGAATACGAGAGCAACGTTAGTAAGCTTCCTCCTTCGTTGTGTACAATAAAAATAACTTGTTTGCATTGGGAAAAGAGAAAGAATGAGGAATTTATACCTCTATGTTCGAGAGGATTACCGAGATGCATGTTGCATAAACACAGGGACGAGGGAACTCTTGAAAATTTTGCCTAACATCCTTCGAGTTGGTGATGTTGCAGTGCCACAGACACACCTTTTGGGATGGATCAAGGTCCTTACTGAAACGATATGACAAGACATGGAAATATGATTGTGATCGGGGGAGTTCATCGGTATAATAATGGACCTGTTTCCATGGCCGTCGAGTCTAAGAGTATGGTGCTAATATAGCTGTTATCGTTCGTTGAGGAAGGAAAAGATGAAGGCTTGTTCACCAACTGGATTAGCGAATGGAAAGAAACGCCAGATGCGGCAGTGCATATTGAAATCTCCTAGATGGAGATATATGTAAAGGAAGATTAGCACAGAAATTAGAATAGTCAGCAGAGTTTGGGTAGAGACAGATATCACAGATGCATGAAGTTTGAGAATGACTGGTAAACCTAAGCCATAAGCCAAAGTTAGAGGATGGAGACTTTTGAAGAATCAAGTTTGGGAACACGAGTAAGTGATGTCGCTGTTTACAGAGTTGCAACATTCACACTTGGCACACACATGCATTAGGACTGAAAAAGTAGGAGGAAAAATGAGAAAAGGTTGATACCAGCTGCTACTGATACCTAACTTTCGGTGAGAACTAGAAGATGTGGTACTGTACAACAAAGAGGCGGTGCTATGCAGATAGAAATTTAAGAGAATAGTATATTTTTGGGACATTACAGCGCCATTCTTCCCCAAAAGTATGCCAAGATACAGGACCAAATTAAAAAAAAAAATGTGGCCTATTGCTTGTAATAGTATGGAGGAATTAGTTAAAGGCCGCCAATGAGTGGCAGTCAATGGGTCAGTGTGAAGCACAAACTATACTGTATAAAACACACCTATAGCACACATCACAAAGATGATAATAATAATTATATGGCCCAGAGACCTCTCCACCCACGTGAGACCCGAGTCAGCTTCGGCTTTAGCTGCGTAAGCAGGAAGGACTCAGACAGCTGACTCAAAACCCCCCACCCCCTGCTCACAGGGAGTGGTAACCTCTGGCAACAGTGAAAGATTTTCACTGTGTCCTGAGCAGGACTCGAACGCTGGACCATAAAAACTGCAGCCGCAGTTTCTACCAGCCAGAGGCTACCACTATATTAGCGAGATTAACAAACACTGCGATATCTTTTAATAGAAAGGCCATGCACGTTGTAGTGTTTCAGAAATCAATAGAGTGAGTCAGGTAATAGTCTAGTCTAGGACATCTGGAAAGGTCGTCAACATTATCGGCCAAATATAATTAAATTCATGGACCCATTAGCAGGTATCATAGAGGCATTTGTTTTTTGTCTATTCATTTTTTTAATTACTTTATTTATTTTATTTTTAACATACCACATTGGAAGTTTTGATATATTTGATTAGTTGTCCTGTGTGTAATGTGCGAAAATAAGATGAATGAAACGAGGAAGACGGAAAATTGTCATCTGTCTGAAAGACTTCATACCACAAAAGACTTGGAGATGGAGAGAAGAGCCATCAAGCACCACAGAAAATGAAGGAAAGGATGGCCAGTGGAAAAAAAAGAAAAGGATTGCCCTCATTTTTTTCAGGCAATATTCGCTTACAAGATCGAACTATATTTTGTTGTTTCAATATATATATTAAAAACATTTCTCCCCTCTGACAAAGGCTAGGTAGGGACAGAGTTTATTACATCAAACACGGACAACATAATCATATTAATTAATTTTCAATTGCATTCTGTTATAATGCTATATAGGATGTCCCCTGAGTTGTCCAGCCTTATCTAAATATTTCCGTAGTCATTTTACTCCCTCCAGTAATCAATGACTGTCATAAGTAACTTGCTTCCAATTACCATCCCTTTATAACCTACTGACTTAGCCTCTCGTAGCTTGACTCCTTTCAGAGATAAGTTAGTATCGTCCTGTACTTGCCAAAACGTACATATAAATAAGTATACGTTTGCAATGAACAACGGACTGACTACAAAGAGTTTGGGTAAAAGTGTTAGTTCCAATTTTGACCACAATGGGAGCCTTTTGGACAATTCAAAAAATGAAATATACGTTATTATATTTTTCACTCGAATATATCCCTGTTAGAATTTTCACAAAGCTTTCTATACAGGTATATCTTCTTGGATTTCTATTGAGCACAAAACAATATGAAAACAAAATTCTCCATATTCATAAATACGAATGCATACATTGATGGATAGACAGATAGAGACATAGTTTGCTGCTAGAATATTATTGATGATTCTAACCTTTAATGCGGTAAAACTCACTGAGGTGCCTGCAACTCACAGAATAGAAACAAGAGGGAATAGAAGCAAAATGAGTATATATAAGGCACACAGATGACAGGATAGTAGTCTGTGTACATGACGTGAAATGTGTACACTATATTATTATCCAGTAAATAAAGCCTCACTCGTCACCGCTGATCGAGGTCCAGCTGATTATATATCCGTTGAAAGAAGTGTTCACAGAATCGGTGGCATGACAATGGTAGTTCCCTGAGGTCGGTAAAGCTGGAATTAATTATCCTCGTGGCTGACTAAAGAGCTTTGGTTCAATGGGCCAAATGACCACCCTCTGCTAAAAGGATTGGATTCATCAGTGTTGGAGGCTGAGACGGTCGGTCCTGCATTGACTACCAATGAACTCTGGGAAGCCCTCTTGGCTCTTGGTATTTGATTGGCCGACGAGTGACATATCTCGGTGTTTTCATATTAACGGAGAAGGTGGTCTGTTATGCCCATACTGAGGCATTATGCATACGACCATGATGTTGCTACATTACAGGAGTATATATGGAAATTGTGTCAATGATTTAAGAGAATAATTAGTGTTTTATGTTTTCATGATTCACCATTCTTGTGATATTTATTCTAAAAGGATGTTGGAAGAGTTCACCAACACCCTATATACTACCATCTATGAATACACCACATTATTTCAAAGTATAAGCAACAGGGATACTAAAACCTAACAGTCTGGATACACGGGTGTTGTTTGTTAACTGGATCGTAATCATACAACGACACTTTTCCCTTTAGGTTTCATAACATGCCGATCGCCACGGGGCCGACAGCTGTTAGAAACGACAATGGGAGAGATTGGGAGGGAGCATTTTATCCCATTATCGATACGTTTTCTTCCAATGTCTCCTGTGGTTAAAATTTCATGCAACCTGTTGATTAAATTCTGGAAGTTGACCCATAATCCTGTTTTCTTGAACTGTTTATTGAATAGTAAATGCAGTTGTAGATGAAACATATTTACCAGTGTGTAGTATTTTACTCCATCGCTTTTTTCCATGATGAGAATGAATATCAGGTTATAAGAGTACAACCATGGAGACACACTTAGCATGGTTGGTGGGTTCAAATATTATGATCAGAAAATACGACAAACCCACAGTTGTAAGCATAAGACAATTAATTATAAGACAGCATTCTTGAGACCCCACGAATGTCAAATCTATAACCCCAATGAACCACTTGTACCTGCATGAGGCTTTGTATACTCTCACGTATTAGTTCTAACTCTTATAGTACAGGTGATATCCATTTCTACATGAACGTATGTCATTTGGGTTAGGATAAGCTAAGTGATAATATATCATACTAGATTAGGTCAGGTCATTTGAGGCCGCGTATGAGATTACATTATATATTACATTGTTGCTTTTAATATGACATCCCTGATTATGAAGCATTTTAATGAATGGCATAGATATATATATATAGTTATCTCGGGTATCATTGTGATCAGTACAGTAATTAAACATGTCTGTATTAGTTGCCAAATAGCATGGAAAATATAGAAGGTAATGATGGAAAGGCGGTGTGTGTAATAATTGGTGCATATTACAGCACGTCTTTGAAAATGCGTCTGTCCATCATCAACTTTTACTGTACACTTAAGGGAGTAATTCACTTTTGGTACATTGGAGTGCCATGATTCCTCCAACGTATGCCAGGAAACAGGACCAGATGAACAAAAATAATGGTGTTCTGTTGCTTGGAGGAATCAGTTTTTTTTTTGCTCCAGATTTGCCAACACTGTACTTCCCCCTCGCGTTGCACTGGTCTGTCCACGTTTATCAAGAGTATCAATTAGCTGTCTAACTCCCACAGGTTCTTTAGCAGTTGATTAAGGACCATGTGATCGTGTTTGGAAATTGGAGGCTTCTGATTCCTCCAAGCTGACCATGCCACGAAACAAGCTCCTTCCATATACAATAAGTGGTGTTTCGTGGCAATATTTGAAGGACTCATTTTTCTCCAATTATCTTGACTACATTACAGTGTCTCTTACAGCCTTTCATTTTTTACCCTAGATTAGAGAAGAATCGAATCATAAGAGATGGCAAGCTTCAGCAGCGCTACCAATATCACAGCTGACTGCACAGAAGGATTATAACAAGATTTCAACCTACGGTCGTCAGAATGATTGATGCTGCATGTGAAAGAATTATATTTTTCCTCGAGTGTCCGTACTGTACACTCATGATTCATAACCTTTGACCAAGGCTTTAGCCATGTCGTGACCAGAAGATTTCAAGTCAATCAGACACACTCAAACATCAGAAAGCTTTAGTGCTTCACTCCACAAAGTTGGAGCATCAATAAAACTGAGCATATTTGTCACTTACCCGTGCTGCCGTAACGTGACAGCTGACTCGCTCAGAAATTTTCCACGACTACCGCAGCAGCCGGCACTCAGACAAGAAAATAATAATGACTATTATATCACTGACAGAATTTTACATTTCTTAAGACTAAAAATGGTATAACTAGAAATTAAGATGAAAATTTTGTAGCGATTGTACTGTACAGTATTAGATTATGGATAGTATATTTTTATTATTTGTATTAATAGAGAATAACTATAAAGTCAGAGAGATTCCAAGGTTATATAATCTGATGATGATACGAGTGCACGTTCTTATGTCGATTTAATGAATCAAAATTTATAATAAGAAACATCAATGCTCTCTGCCTCCTACGAACACGATCAGTGCAGCGTTGCCACATAAGCGAGAGAGGGATGGCAGGGGGTAACAGCACTCCTATACGTTCAAGAACTACTGTCATGTTCATCCCTCAACCACCACCAGAGGTCAGTGTAATCGCTTGGTCTGTGGTGCAGCACTGATGATGCATATTATTTTCAGCATCAATACATGAGTGAGGAACCTAATTCTGTCTAGTGTTTCCAAGACAACCATATTTGTTTTGTGATAAGTATTTTGAAACTTCCAAAAAACCATGTGATAATGTAATATATAGTAGTAATGATGCTTCCATACTGGCGACAAAACCTGTTGGTAACACATAATACCATAAATGTGGGGCAACAAATTACTGAGTCATTATGAAACATTGTTGGAGATCTGAGCTGGGCCGGTATTCACAAAACATCTTAGAGTTTGGACTTGTTCGTATGTTTGCATTTCTGACCTCACCATATTGTTTCAGGCTCATTTCGAAGCAGTGAATGGTTTTGTTATTCTATATTTGTATGAGCTGTTGTTTTGATTTGGAAGCAGTGTCGGGTCCCAGTCCTTGCCGTGAATGAATGCTAACGAACAAAATATTAAGTTAAGAGTGAACTTTGCTTGGCGATATGTTTGCATCCCTGGCGTGGACGAGTCAATGTTGGGGAGGGATAATAAATGAATTAAAATAACATAAAGATAAATAAATAAGTAAAGTAAAATAAAAATAAATAAAATAAAATAAATTAAAGGCCTTAATGATCAACACCAAGGTCGATAGGCCAGGGGAAAAAAAAAAAAAAAAGTTTGGGAGGATAGGCTATGTGGGCAGACAGAATCAGTCAGTCAGTCAGTCACGCACGTACAGGCTATAGCGACGGTGTAAGGTGCAGTACAGTACAGCGGACAAAACCATATAGCCTAGTGGACGAGTGACCAGACAGTTTACAGTAGTTATTTTATTAGATTGTTACCACCGTTACTTACTGCTCTGGGATCCCACTCTTGTACAGTTTGCATCAAAAGTCATGTCGCCAAATTTGCCAAGTCATGGAAGATATTATTAAGCTTCACAGGCTCGGAGACAGACAAATCAGAAACGTTTATCAGTTTTCCCCCTGGGTATTGTAATTTTGTATGGTGAATGTGTTTGTGAGGTGAGTATCCTTTATAATTTCCTTTAAGAAGAGCTCAGTGAAGCGACAGGACATTTGCCACTGACTGTACTACACGACTTTTGCCGCCGACAGTACTGCATAAGCATAAATTTAAGAGGGTTGGTGCTTGGCGTGACATTGTAGGAACACTGAAGGTGAAGAAAAGTAAGACAGAAAAAAATGAAAAACCTAATAACGAATTTCAGAAGAGAACTGGTTTTTTTCTAATCTCTGTGGAGGTGATGATGTGTCCAGGAGCCATGGCAGTTGTATACATTCAGCAGGATGTTGTTTCTGGCTGACAAACACACGCCACACAGGACATACGACGCTGGATTTCAGGTAAGATAAAGTGAACATATTACTGTACATTTGGCGGCAAAAATCCTGTCGCCACGCTTGCCAAGTCAAAAGTACAATATGGAAATATAAAGTTCACATGCTCATTAGCGAAAAAAAAAAAAAAATGTGTACGTTTACGAATACTAATTTGCTCCCAGGATATTGTAATGCTGCATCATGGTGAATGGGTTGTGAAGTGATTATCCTTTATATTATCCTTTAAGAAGCGCTCAGTGAGGCGACAGGACATTTGCCACTGACTGTACTACATTAATTTACTTGTATGGTTTCCAATCATTTCGAGCAATTTATTTCTATCAGATCTAGATATCTTAAAGAAGTTTTGAAACACACCTTACTCGTAGATCCGATGTCATCTTCTATGATATCGGATGCATATGATTTTAGCTGATGCGTCGCCGGTAAAAGTTCGATAACTTGTTATCCTGCACTGATACTGTTGTATAACGAGGAGAGGCTTGCCTAGACTCTACCTGGCGTTTCATCCTCTGACCACACAAAATAACCATGGCAACAGCTGCCAACAAGGCGTACTCACACACCGACATGACCGTCACGTCTCCTGTGGACGGCCTCGCCAAGTCAACTCTTGTTGCTTGCAGGTCACCAACATTGTCGTGTACAGTGTTTCATACACAATGTAGATATGTATTCAAATGTTGACTGTTGTTTCTTGTGCAGTGTTTTCAACTTGTATGTAGACATGTTGCCAGTGTGGACAGATCTTTATGAACAGAACATTAGTCAGCGACCCTGTACTGTAGGGAGGTATTACCAGCAGTGATGTGAGTAGTACTGGAAGGGTTTTGGGCGTCCCTTCACCCTAACTACTTACATATACTTTAATTGTCCTTTCTTTCTATTTCTTCATTCTTGGATTTTTAAAGTTGTTAAGTTGTCTTTGAAAAAAGCTGATTTTACACCTTTGATTTGACACCGGTTGATCCTCCACGTAAGTAGCGGGCGGTAGAGAATCGATAACAATTAATGTCATTAAGGGGGAAATATACTTTTAGTGCATTAGAGTGTCTTTATTCCCCCTAAGTATACCAGAAAACAGGATCAGATTAACAAAAATAATGGTGGTGTGTTGCTTGGAATAGTTGGGAGGAATTCGTTGCTCCAGGTTGGCCAACACTGTACTTCCACCTTAGGTGCATTTCTCAGAGCAAAAAACCTGTTTCCTCGGGCTTATATATTTTGGTCCGGCCAGTTATAGTAAGTTATCAGGAACAAATGCTGTGGGTATCTCTTGTCTGGAAAATGGAGGGCTAATGATTCCTCCAAACTGTGCTACGAAACGGGTCCCATATTTAATAATGATATGATCGCCGGTTCCTGGTATAGTTTGCAGGAATAGGTAACCTTCCAGTTCACAAACAAAAGAGTCTCCCTTTGATAAAAAGATGAAATTGTTGCGAGCAAAAAATGTGCTAAAGACAAGCGAGGTGTTGCGAAATTGGTTAGGAAAAGAAAAAAAACACGCGACTAAACTTGAGAGGAATGTAAATGCAAATGTTTCTGGTGGGGAAAAAAGGGATACCGTAAAAGGGTTGCAAAAATGTTGGAAAGCATTGAAAGCACGCTAAAATGTAGGGACTGGAATATGGCACTATCATACAAAGAGAAAAGGTTCATTGGAAAGATTTATTATTAGTTTGATGAACGGTTACATTCAACATTTGTCTTAACATCGAAGTTCGTGTGAGTCATATTATATATGTTCACTTGTCTTTGTTACTTGTCAAATTGCGAATAACACTACATTACGTTTGGCAGTAGTAATGAAGCAACATGAATAAATTGTAATAAGAGCCTATTTTAACATAATCAATTGCCAAACAATATTTGGCATATCCTAAACTCATATTGTGACACCTGGTATCTTGTCTAGAGCTGCTACAGTCAGCTGATCCACACCAACAGTTGAGGCCAAATTCGTGTTCTAACTAAATCATTATATTGCATAAAAATGTTGTAATATTGTCTAATTATCTTGCTATTCAAAACCTCCTTTTATACTAGAGCTAGTATTTCACGTCATTAAAAAAAATATAAGGTACAACTCACTGCTACAAATACTAACGGTACATAAATATCACACCAGTAGTTTCGTTCATTTCCCAGCAACATCTTGGTACTCATGCCAATATTTTTTGGGAGAATTTACACTCCGCTACGATACACTTTCTCCCACTCCCACCTTACTCATCAATAACATTGCCAGTCTCCTGAGTCACTACCATTTCGAGCAGACCAGTCAAAACTACTGGGATTAAAATTTTACGAGAGCGGAAGTTTGACAACGACTTTTGGGGTTACAGCCTCTCTATCTCTATTTGCTGCAGAGAGAGAGAGAGAGAGAGAGAGAGAGAGAGAGAGAGAGAGAGAGGCTATCATCTGTTCATATTTACTTGCAGATCATTGTGTGAATATTTGTGTGTTAAGGGGGTGGCACAGTGTTGGTAAATGTGATGCAACTATTTCCTCCATATTATTCTAAGCAACGGACCACGATAATTTTTGTCAATGTGGCCCTGTTTCCTGACATACTTCAAGGCATTCCAATGTACCATAAGTGTACTATCCTCTTTAATTAACGGACCATTGATAGAATAAATATTAAAGTGCACCAAACTCTACCAAACGTTCAAATGCCAAGGAGTAGGTGTCTTCACTCTTCACCACAGACCACAGCAATTGCTCTGGATCCATTCACCTTTCCTCTTTGGTATTTGCCCCTAGAATTTTTAATAGTATGACAGGAATACAATGACTTTTGAAAACAAAGTCTCCCTTACCAGCCATGAAGGGTGCCGGAAGGGTCGGTACATAAAGTTGTACATATAGTAATTCCATTACTGACATTTATTCTGGAATTATAGTTTCTCATTGTTAATCTATGGAATTTTTATAACAGGCCCACAGGATGACAATCTTAGTCTCCAGGGAACTGTGATGATTATCTAGATATGTTCAACTTAGTATTCATATCTCACTTTACTCTACCTTTATAGATTACTAACCTCATAGGGCTGTATTATTGGTGGTATACATGCTACCAGAGAGCTAACGTGGAACATGATAGATACTTCCTTACTAATTATAAGTCACTGGCCTCGTACGGCTGTATTATTGTTGATGTACACATATTACCCGAGAGCTATGGTGGAACATGCTGGACACAGTGTTATATTCTCTTATATACAGTATGTAATTTGCCTCACAGAGATGTCATGATGTAATTAGACATGCTAGAATTTATACACTATACTCTAGAGAATCCTTTGTGGTGGTATGTTTATATCTCATTAAAAATAAGATGGAGTTTTAGATCTTATTTAATTCGTAAAGGTAGCCTACCTCACACTACTTAGGACGTTTGACTTGCAGACGCCCAGAGTGTATAGCTGATATTGGTTCACCTTTGTATTTTGCTGGTCCATCTATGGCCAAACACTTCTATTCAAAAAAGCTGTCTATAGGACTGCACAGAGGGCTACTTTGCTGGGGAACAAGGTGGGTTGCTTGTCCCTTTATTTTTGGACCAAGCTTCAGCCACGAGAGTTGGTCATCGTTAGAGTTCGCTCAAATAAGAGCGTAATTAATTTTGACTAACCAGTCTGGTGGTTTGACAGGTGTGAATGTATTCCTATGACTCTATGATATAGAGTACTTTTTTTATACCGTTTGGGAGGTCGAGTTGTACACCATCCCATGGTATATACTACAGAGTGAGGGTCGGTTGCGATGTTTACTAACTTGTGACGTTCACATATAATAGTATTCATCCAACGGAGAGGGGACAACACTGACGAATGTGTCCAGATCTACATCATCAGAGACACATGCAGCAAGGCAAAGAAGATACACAAATTGACATATTGCCCACTATCCAAATCAGCCCCCCACAAGCGTAGCTTAACCTAAGAGGCATGTTCCTGTTACTGTTGTTACAACAGTTTTTGTTCCTGTTACTGCTCTTACTGTTGTTGCTGTTACTGTTATTGGAGCAGCCAGCCAGTCAGTCTGGTTCAAGTGACTGAACACTGAACGGTCGGCAATTATCCTTGAGCCAAAAGCTAATTAAGTTCTCTTATTACGCGAGGAACCGTGAGTGTGTTTAGGTATGTATTATATTGGTAATATATAAGTATTTAGCCTGTGGGCAATATACTTTAGCAAGTTGATTGTTACCCCTTAATAATATAAACTGTTCGCTGTTTTGACAATGATAATGACACAGGGACAAGTAGAGCTTATTGGATTGGTGGTGAAGTGGTCTGTTATCTGCTTTGGATTGATTTGTTGTTTTTTATATTGAGGAAGATGAACAATAAGGCTGAGCGCGCTACAAAAGAAAACAAGCGAGAGGACCAAAATTATGTCCTATTTCGTTCGAGATGCCTAGACACATTGCGTTGCAGTAAGGAGAAAAGATGGATGGAGGTAGAGTGTTCCAGAGTTTATTAGTTGTGTATATGAAAGACCAAAAGTACTGGTTAACTCTTGCATTAATTATGGAGTTGGACAGAGGAAATTCAGAAGAGCCATATCCCGTGTAATAGTGATTGAAGAGAGAGTGTGATGCAACTGAGCAACTCTGGCGAAGAGAGAGAGGCTGTAGTCAGTCAGTAATAGAGGGAGAGTTGAAGGGAGGAAAGGCCTTTTATTCCACCCAGACATGAAAAAGAATTTTACATAAGCAAGCAAAGCATGAGTGAGGCTGAAACAAAAATATACAGTACGGTATACCTGGAGGCGACTGTCAAGCACATTTCATCTACCTAACTCTTAAACAACGGGTATAATCCTGTGGCATTTGACAGCTTCCAATTTGAATCGAAAAGTTGTGCACAAAAGTTCATTCCCTCAGCCAGCCAGCCAGCCAGACACAATAATAATGACTGAATTCTCTGTAGTTCGAACGACAAATGACAGGTGGCCATCTACCTTCTGTTGCTTAGCCTAGTCGATCGAACCACAGAGAATAAATAGAGCAATATTGTACCAACTGAGGGAAGGAACTTTAGTGCATCATAGTCTATAATAATCTCATTAACTATCCTACCCGGAGATGGAAATTGGATCCTCTGATTAAGGAACAAGTACAGTGTTGGTAAATCTGGAGCAACTGTTTCCTCCCAACTATTCCATGCAACAGGACTCCACTGTTTTTGGTAATCTAGTCCTGTTTCCTGACACACTTAGGAGAAATCAAGGCGCTCCTATGTACCCAAAAGTGTAATACTACCCTTTTAAGATCCACGTAACTTGAAGAAAAAATTACGTTATCCCATTAAGGGGGTGCGGGAGTAGGGGACAGGCTTGGGGGGTGCGGGACAGGCTTGGGGTGGGTAGAAAGCCTGTCCCCTATTCCTGCACCCCCCTAAACCCCCCCCCTAAGCCTGTCTCCCTATTCCCGCACCCCCCTAACCCCCCCCCCCCCAAGCCTGTCTCCCTATTCCCGCACCCCCCTAATCCCCCCCCCAAGCCTGTCCCCTACTCCCGCACCCCCCTAAACCCACCCCCAAGCCTGTCCCATTATTCCCGCACCCCCTTAAGGGGTCATTTTTCTTTTGTCTAAGAACTGAAGAGCTACAAATTCCTCCAAACTTCGCTACATAACAGAGATCCTACTGACATAACGAAGATGATCTGTAACATGGCATAGTTTAGAGGAATCATTAACCACAATATAAAAAAAATAAATTACCTCCATTAACCCATATAAAAAATAAATTGCCTCCATAAGCCCAACAAGGAAGGGAAGAAAAACTCGTGTGTAGAGGCAGACCAGTAGAGTTACCAAGGCTCCTCAGGTGATCATTAGCTTCTCTTCCTCTTTTTAGTTTTGGTTTGGGGTACAGTGGTTAGCGTCTGAATCTCGTAATCTGAGTATCCAGGTTCGATTTCCTGATTCCATACTCGGTGAGATGTATTCAACGCTTTAAATTGTGTGTTTGTGTGGATATAATATTAGATCATTGTTGTGTGTTTGTGTGGATATAATATTAGGAGATCATTGTGTGTTTGTGTGGATATAATATTAGGAGATCATTGTGTGTGTTTCTGTGTGGATATGATATTAGATTATTGTGTGTTTGTGTGGATATAATATTTGGAGATCATTGTGTGTTTGTGTGGATATGATATTAGATTTTATTGTGTGTTTGTGTGGATATGATATTAGATTTTATTGTGTGTTTGTGTGGATATAATATTAGGATATCATTGTATGCTTGTCTGGATAAAATAATAGATAATTGTGTGTTTGTCTGGATATAATAATAGATCATTGTGTGTTTACGGGTTGAATGAAATAATTTTAATAGGTGGAAATCTTACACTTATTCAACCGAGTATAAAAATCCAAGTTTGAGTCTGTATAAATTATAAAAGATGTCGTCGGTGTGTTAAAGGTACATTGGAGTACCTTGATTCCTCCAAAACATATCAGGAAACAGACCCAATGATTAAATATTATGGTATCCTGTTGCTTGGGGTAATAAGGGGGAACTACTTGCTCCAGATTAACCAAAAGTGTACTACTCTCTTAATTAAGGGACCCTGTGATATAGTCAGAAAATGGGAGATAAATGAGTCCTTCAAATATTGCCACGAAACATCACCTATATGGAAGGAGCTTGTTTCGTGGCATAGTTTGGAGGAATCAGAAGCCTCCAATTTTCTTACACAATCGCAGGGTCTTTAAAGCCTGGGTCACACACAGCCGATTTGCTTCCGAATTCATCCCGAAGTGACTTCGGTTTTGTTTCGGGCATGTTCGGTGAACTTTTCCAAGGTCAAGTTTTCGTCGGTATGTATTCGGTATGCATTCGAAACGCACTTTCGAATGCATACAGAATAGTTTCCGATTGCAAACCGAATTCGTTCCGAATTGAAACCTAAGTTTGAAATTCAAAATTTAACGTTTTTTTTTCGTTCCGAAATCAAACCGAATAGCAACAGAATTCAAACAGATGCCATACCGAATGCAAACCGAACCCCACCCGATTGCCAACGGAAGTCCATACCGAATTTTGACAGCTCCAACGGCCAGAATTCAAACCACATAGCAACAGAATGCAAACAGATGCCATACCGAAGGTTCTGAATAGTTTTCGAATATATCCCGATCTCGGTCCGAATTTTTGGCCATCCCGAATTGGTTCCGAGAGTTTCGTGCGGCACCAAATAATTCGAAAAACTTTCCGATTCAATTCCGAATTTTTGCAAATGGCTCCGAACTTTTCCCGAACACCCAGAATCATTACCCGAATGATTTAATAAAGAATACAAACCGAACACACTTAGGGATGCTTTCGGCCTCAAGTTTGGCAATGTGTGACCCCGGTATAAGGGTGGATGTTGGTAAGGGTAAAGGGGTGTTGTAAACAAATATTGCCCATAAAGAGAATGACTCGTGTTACCCCCGTCGTTAACACCATCACTGTTCTTGCATACGACCCATAGTACTCCCCTATACTTTATTTACTCGTCCATCTTTCGCACTCTTTCTCTCTCTCTGTTTTTCACACTTTCACTCACACTCAGGTTTTCCCAATCACTTTTCCACTTTCACTTTTTCGCTCTCTCATTTACTTTCACTCTCTCTCTTTTTCACACACACACACACACACTCACTCTCTCTCTCTCTCTCTCTCTCTCTCTCTCTCTCTCTCTCTCTCTCTCTCTCTCTCTCTCTCTCTCTCTCTCTCTCTCTCTCTCTCTCTCTCTCTCTCTCATATACTTTAACTCTCTTTTTCACACACACACACACACACACACACACTCTCTCTCTCTCTCATATACTTTAACTCTCTCTCTCTTTTTCACACTCTCTCTCTCCTTTACACACTAATTCTTTCTGTTCTTCCTAACCACCTCAAGCTCCTCCCTGCATTTATTATATCCTGCTTCCATCATCCAACTCTCTCTCTCTCTCTCTCTCTCTCTCTCTCTCTCTCTCTCTCTCTCTCTCTCATCAACATATCTATCCCTCTTTAGTCCTTGTAATTTTCGTCCTATCTTCTCTCTTTACCATCCCTCCCCTTCTCCCTCTTCCCTCCACCCCTTCACCCTCCTCTTTACCCCCCCCCCCTCTTTCCTTTTCCCCCCTCCATTCCTCCTCCTTCTTCTCTTCCTCATCCCCTCCCCCCTCCCCCCTTCTTCCTTTCTCCAACCTTCTTCCTCTCCCCCTTCTTCCTCATCTCTCCCCCCCTCTCTCATCTCTCCCCTCCTCTCTCCTTTCCCCTCCTCTCTCCTTTCCCCTCGTCTCTCCCCTCCTCTCTCCTTTCTCTTCCTTTCTCCCCTCCTCTCTCCTTTCTCTTCCTCTCTCTCCTTTCTCTTCCACTCTCCCACTCCTCCTATCTACTTTCTCTTCCTCCCCCCTCCTCTCCTTTCTCTTCCTCTCTCTTGCTCTCTCTCTCTTTCTCTTCCTCTCTCACCCAGAATGCTACACATACAACTCTCATGCACAACCCCCTTCTCATTCTTTCCTCTACGTTGCGTCTCTCCTTTGTCCTATCTCCACTCCCACCATAAACCTCTTTTCATGTCTTCGTTTTATGTGTGTGTGTTTTCTTCTTCTTCGTTAATATTTTATTTTTTATTATGTTGCGAGTTATATTTGTTTTTATTTTTTTGCTTGTTTCATTATTATTTTTATTTGTGCCTCTTCATTTTTCCTGTCGTTTCCTTCGTACTCGTAGATGTAATAGTCAGCCCAGTTTAATGTATGAACTTGCTTCGTAAGGTTGAGTAGGCGTGTTGCTGTTTGAAAGTCTTTTAAAACCCTGTGTATATCCCTTCTCTCTCCCTCTCTCTCTCTCTCCTTACCGTGGTCTCATCATCATTGCCTCTTCTTTACTACCGACACTTTACTCTGCTCGCCTCATACATCCCCTTATCTCGTCTTCTCCTTATCTCGACTCCTCACTTGCTTGGAATAATAATATGACAGCCCGTTTAGTTAACTCGTCTACTGTTCCAACTGCCATAAGGCCGCTTTAACAGTCTAATTCTGGATAACGTTATATTAACTTTCTTAAGCCTGGGAGAAAAATCTAGCAGAAAGAAAGGTTATGTTGGTTTTAACACCTCTGGAAAAGTTGATGGCGTGTGTGGGTTTTAACACCTCTGGAAGCCCTGGTGGTCTTCCTAAGTTCAATGTGTACAGCAGCCGAGGTAAAAGCCAAGGCCCTAAGTGGGAATACCCTGGCTGCGTCGTGCTTGACTTGTAAAAATGCTATACATCGTATTTTTTTACAATAGCAGTCTCTTTTGCATGTCGCGTTCGTCTTCATCTCTGTGTCTTTTCGTGTGAATATGAGGTATGATGTAGTCGCACTCATTTGTGTCGATATTCCCTTTATTGCTCTGTATTTCTTTTATGGGTTATTAATTCTATGCTTGCGTAGTGAATAAACCTTTTCCGATCTTCTTTTCTACACATTTGTCCATTTTAAAGGAAACTTTCCCTGCTCAATAATAAATACTTCTAGTACAGTCATTGCCACATGGTATCTTCTCATGACACCTGTCCACTCCTCACACACTTCCAGTCATTTGCACCTTCTGTATGTACTGTACATCCTTCCTGATATTTTCATATTTATTTTCATTTACTTTTCTTTGCACTCCCTCAGCCACAACAATTCCATTCGTGTTGAAATATTAGTTATATCCTACGAGTGTCCATAATACAGATAAAGGCATTACCTCAGATAGTCTGTGCCTGAACAGTTTCATTATTGCTAAACAAATGTTTTAATTGAGAAGGGGCACTCATTCACACAGGGTCTACCTCCGGCACTTGGACATTTTAGATAATATATTTGTACAGAAAACTCTTATCTTACCAGAACCATACTCATAGAGAATATTCACATGGTCTAGCCCCACCACTTGCTATAGTTCAATCCATCAGTTGATTCCTCTGGTAAGTGGTGCGTTGTCTAAGGATTTGGCTCGTGCTAAGTAAGGTAACACAAAATAATTTTCCAGCATCTTTTAGTTTCTTGTTCAAAATTTATACAGCTTTATTTATGTAGAGGAGTTCAGTCGACTTCACGTTTATTATTTTTTCTATATTCAGGTGAGAACTAGAGGCCAAAATTCCCTATGATGTTATCACCAGTGAAAGAATAGTGCGAGGCCCAAAATTATGCCCAATGTTATTCTTGTTCAGTGTTCCAGAGTTGACCAGTCGTGTTGATGAAAGATTAAGAGTATCGGTTGACTCTTGCTCTCCTAAGAAGAGAATGAATGCACTGAGAGAGTTCAGATAATCATCTACTGTATAATAATAGCGAAAGTATAGATAGAGTGATGTGAGAGAGTCAGTGAGAGAGAGAGAGGTTCCAGTGAGTCAGTTAGAGGAGGAGAACTGATGAAACGAAAGGCTTTTGATTCCACCCTATCCAAGTGTGTTGTAAAGTTTGAGTCACACCACATACTATAAGAGCCATACTCCATATAAATGTGAATAATATTCCTATACAAAAACAGTTGCTGTGTGGGTGTCAATTATTCATAAAATCTGCGCAGCACACCCAACTTTTTTTTAAGCTTTGTTGTATATGATCTATAACAAAGAGCTTTGAAAGAAACACCATAAAAATTTAAGTGAGGACGGAAAGTTAGTGTATCACTGAAGAAGGAATAGTCATTTTGAAAAATATAAAGCTAAATGGAAAGCGAAGTATTTATGTTTTAAAGCAATGAAAACTGCGAGAGTTTCTCTGTCCCAATTTGAATGAAACATGTGTCAGGTGTGCCACCGCATCATCACCTGATGTAAGAAATTGTGGGAAAGAAAGGTTGTCAAACCGGGTGGAGTAAAACACAGTGGAATTATCAGTATATGAGTGGAAAAGGGAAGAAATACGACAGAGAAGATCTCTAATGAAAAGATGAAAAAGAGTAGGTGATAATGACAA
Source organism: Petrolisthes cinctipes (assembly GCA_033782935.1). NCBI lineage: Eukaryota > Metazoa > Arthropoda > Malacostraca > Decapoda > Porcellanidae > Petrolisthes > Petrolisthes cinctipes. The sequence continues at coordinate 29,470 of JAWQEG010007547.1, forward strand.
GCAATGAGGAACACAACAGTTGATACGCGTAGATGAAGTGCGTTGACAACCTACAGTAGTCACGTGGTATAGGTGCACAGGGAAGGAAAACAACGGAATAAGGGTAGGTTGCAAAAAATTGCTCTGTGCCAGACTCATTCAAAAACTTTGGTTATGCCTTGTGCAACGGGAAGAGTTTCACCGAAGTATTCAAGATTGCTAAGAAAAAAGTCCTTTCAAAAACCGCTCAATGGAAAAAGTTATTGAATTAATAACTTTTTCCTTTACGTATATACTGTCCGACAACACATTTTCACTGAAATAGCTTCATAATTATTTGGTGTACAGCTTGTCCATAAATTATTTCAACACATTTTACTGTATGAACATGCAAAGATGTTCACATAAAATGGACACCCTACATATTGTTTCAAACACACATAGAACATTAGGGTAAGAAGTTTACTCCCATATCTCTATCTATCCTGTACACTCGTGATACAGAATTTCTGACCACAAAGTATTAGACCTAGTCGAAGCCAGACGCATAATATATAATATATTATATTTAGGTATAGATCTGGACATGCATAATATTTGTCGTATATGTTGACCATTAACGTAGTCACTAATATGTTTTCTGATGTGAAATGGAACTATTAGTCCTCCTGGTGAGAAATGATGCATCAGCAGTGTACGAATCACCTTTTACAATGTCTTCCTTGACGCATAATATTCCTATCTGTCCACTACGCTACGTGAAAATCGATAGATAAAATTTTAAAGTAATTTTTCCACAGTTAGATAAACATGAGAAACCGAGGAGCAAACATAGCTTGTCCAAACTCGTTAGTTGAGGAATCGTTTTTGGTGTGTGTGTTTGCTCGTAGGAGTGTGCATGTGAATGTGTGTTCCTGTTTGCATGTGTGTGTGTTTGTGTGTGCACGCGTTATGATGTGCTGTGCTTGTTACATGTTTACCTTATTTTATTTCACATACTCTCAATTTTTACATGAAATACAAGAAACAGGTAGTTTTGTGTTGATTTTCATTTGGTTGTGCCAACAATAGAAACTCTTCTCTAGGGATTGAGTTCCTGCTCACTGTGTGTGTCTTATGAATGCATGGTCAAATCTGAATGAGCATTTGTACACTGGAGGAAAGTACACACACACACACACACACACACACACACACACACAATATACACACACACACACACACACATACATATATACAGACGATAACACACACATATACAGACGATAACACACACACACACAGACGATAACACACACACACACACACACACATACACACACACAGACGATTTCACACACACTTACAGGCGAGTACACACACATACACACACGGACAATAACACACACATACAGACGATAACACACACACACACACACAGACGATAACACACACACACACACACATACAGACGATAACACACACACACACAGAGGATCACTCACACACACACACACGATAAAACACTCATACGTACAGTGCTTACATACACACAGGCAGACAACAAAGCGAAACTCGATATATCCGTAATGAAAGCCAATTTGCCGAGTCTAACAGTCTTGTAAACTTAGCTGCACTCATAACACAAGCAATGGTTGGTTGAATACAGGGAATATGACACCACCACTGTGTGTTCAGAATGACAATGATGCAGAGGTTGTTAAAAGGACCCTGTGATATAGTCAGAAAATTGGAGGTAAATGAGTCCATCAAATATTGCCACGAAACACCACCTATAGGGAAGGAGCTTGTGAAGTAAATTGGAAGTAAATGAGTCCTTCAAATATTGCCACGAAACACCACCTATAGGGAAGGAGCTTGTTTCGTGGCATAATTAGGAGGAATCAAAAGCCTCCAATTATTATCATACACGATCACAGGGTCCTTAATAGGGGCTTTTATTTTTGGTGAAGTGAGGGATTAGCCTACTGATTTCTCCAACCCATGTCAGGAAACAGATCCCCTATTCGTAACACTGAAGTTTTTTTTTGTTTCCTGGGATAGTTTGGAGGAATCATTTAGCCTTCAAACTTACCAAAACCACGTTCTCATTCAGGGGAGAAACTCTGGAGAATAAAATAGATATATATGGATTCCTTTACTCGTATCATGTGCACTAATATGGATTTCTTTAGTCATACCTTATAGACTAACCTAACCTAACCTTATTGACTAACCTAACCTAACTTTATGGACTAACCTAACCTAACCTAACCTTATGGACTAACCTAACCTAACCTTATGGACTAAACAACCTAACCTAACCTTATTGACTAACCTAACCTTATGGACTAACCTAACCTAACCTTATGGACTAAACAACCTAACCTTATGGACTAACCTAACCTAACCTAACCTAACCTTATGGACTAACCTAACCTAACCTAACCTAACCTTATGGACTAACCTAACCTAACCTAACCTTACCTTATGGACTATCCTAACCTAACCTAACCTTATTGACTAACCTAACCTAACCTTATGGACTAACCTAACCTAACCTAACTTTATGGACTAACCTAACCTAACCTAACCTAACCTTATGGACTAACCTAACCTAACCTTATGGACTAACCTAACCTAACCTAACCTAACCTTATGGACTATCCTAACCTAACCTAACCTTATTGACTAACCTAACCTAACCTTATGGACTAACCTAACCTAACCTAACCTAACCTTATGGACTAACCTAACCTAACCTAACCTAACCTTATGGACTAACCTAACCTAACCTAACCTTATGGATTAACCTAACCTAACCTTATGGACTAAACAACCTAACCTAACCTAACCTAACCTTATGGACTAACCTAACCTAACCTTATGGACTAAACAACCTAACCTAACCTAACCTAACCTTATGGACTAACCTAACCTAACCTAACCGTATGGACTAACCTAACCTAACCTTATGGACTAACCTAACCTAACCTAACCTAACGTAAATGGATGAGGATCAACACAGTATGAGGAGGGGCCTTGATTGACGACGTTTTGTTCTTGATTCTTTAATTAACCCGAAGGAGCAATACAGTATCGTAATGTCGTCATAAAAGGCTCCTCCTCGTCATACGGATTTGTTCATGTCCATTTTGTCCAGCTAATACATATTGTACTCTCACCAAGTAAATAATTCATAGACCTAAACACACACTCACTTTCATTACCATATGCACTGCCAGTAGGCTACTCATATAATGTATAATCATCCATATATTATTCAGTCGAACATTTGAACGCAACACTCGCAAGCAAAATTGGGGATTATTATTCATATTTTCTTATTATTCTGTCTCTATGTTGCTGTGTCTAGTAAAATTGATTATTATTATTCTTATTTTCTTATTATTCTGTCTCTATGTTGCTGTGTCTAGTAAAATTGATTATTATTATTCTTATTTTCTTATTATTCTGTCTCTATGTTGCTGTGTCTAGTAAAATTGGTGACTATATTCTTATTTTCTTATTATTCTGCCGCTATGTTGCTGTGTCTAGTAAAATTGGGGATTATTATTCTTATTTTCTTATTATTCTGCTTCTATGTTTCTGTGCCTATAGTGAAAGTATCTACCACCATTATCGTGTTACTGAACAGGGAACATACAGGGGTAAGTTTCGCCAATGAATGTATTCCTGAAAGTATTGAGTGTTGCATTAATTAAACTCTCATTATCAGCAAGGCTAATGGCAAACTGATTCATTAATTGATTATTGTTTACTTTTATCTGTGGCAATTATAATTTTATTATCGAATATATTCTCTTGTAAAAACATTTTGGAGTATATTATTGTTTTGCAACTGTACTTTACACACTCACATAAAAATTTATATATCTTATATTCATACACACACATGTATTCATACGGTACACATTTACACATATACCTCCTTGTTCTTTCACAGTCGTACATGCATATCAAGCGTATTACCACACATACAAAATCATGCACATCTTTTTACCGACGGAATGTTTTGATTACATTAACGAGAGTCAATGAAATCAGAGGAGGTGAAGAACAAAGAAGAGTTGTGGCTTAAACAAACAATTCTCTTCCACAAATAAAAAAAAATATGAAAACAGTGAATTAGCATTATACAAACAGGGCGTATTATGTTTACATATTAAGTAATGATATCTGACTACATCCATTGAAACTCTTTGGTTTGACGTGTGTGATAAATTATAAATAAACTTATCAATGAATATATTTGAAACGCATTCAACTGAGACTCGCTGAAATGGTAATAGATAAGAAGTAGGTCGAAGTTTTAATTGTCCGAAAATGTTCTGTCATTTACATTATCACAGTACCCTCCAAGCGTTGGTAAACTTCTCTTTCAACGAGGCGTCAGTCTGAGTATTTTAATCCCTTACAGTATTATTGTTCGCTGTATTCCCCTGGTATTGCCTGTGGTGATGTGAGTAGTACTTTACAGATTTTGGTGCCTCTTCGAACTGCAGCCACTCCTTTTCAATTATTCAACTCTCCTTCCTACTTTCTTTCTATTTCCTTCGTGCTCTTTGTCCCTTCCTCTCAATCTGTACTTTCTCTCTCGTATGTTACAGGGACTTTCAGGCCTATATCAGTCTTTTATCATTTATCTTCAATCCTCGCCATAATACACACCAGACGAAGCAGAAGAACTAAAATTCCTGCCTTTTTTAAATTACGTCAACCATTTTTATCATATGTATTTGGAAATGTACAAGAAAAATATCAATAAAACCAATTCTCCATAATTATACACGATAAACTTGTAGCGGATACGATGGTGTTGTATTTACTGACCACGGGGGTTTATTATTTACACCAAGTCAATGGGGTAATACAGTTGTGGTAAATCTGTAGCAAATGATTCCTCCATACTATTCCAAGCAAAAGGATACCATTATTTTTTGTTAACAGGGTTCTGCTTCCAGGCATAATATATACTTTGGAGTAAAAAAAAGGCCCTCAAATTTACCACAAGTGAATTTCCTCCTTAACTGTGTGCCGTGCAATGCTTCTCTCTCCATCACCGGGTTAAATCGATAGCTTCAACACAACTAAGAAAGGGCCAGAATCTTTGAGGAATAACACACACACACACACAAGACAAAGTACAATAACAGAAGCAGCTTATATATAGCATTAAATTTTCATCCCAATCTAAACCCTCTTCAGATATTGTGTTACCAAGGACCCACAGCACACTAATGTTCATCCAGCTAGCAAAATAAAAACGTCACGTAAACCACATATTATCACCTGGGCCCACTTGATAACTTGTTCATCTAACATAGTGTTGGTGCATTTATCTTCACTTTCAGAAGTATCTAAAACATCTTCGTATTCATTAGATCTTGCAAGTCTTTCCTCATTCGTGTTTCGCAATGTTTAAATCCATTTCCTTCCACGTAAGAGCTGTCAAGCACATCTCTTGGCGCATTTCACGGTCGTTTATCTTCCTGTGATTATTTTGGCTCAGACCAGTTTTACCAAAGAAGTATTTTTCATTCTCGGGGTCTTGGGTTGTGCGGCTTTTATTTCTGAGCTGAGTAGTGATCCTTCTTTTCTCAACATCAGTTTTTTTAAGTCTATGTTTGAAGCTGACAGCATCTGGATGATCGTGGGCACCGCTCATCTGTCTTATATAATTAAAGTAATGCTCAAAAAGTGTCCTGATTTAACCTTTTTGTTATGATGTGTTCGAGGTTATGATTCATGTGATTGTGTCAAGGAATCCTATAAGGGAAAGGCAAGACAAAGCTACTCTTTGAAGAAATGTGTTGCAGCCTGAGACTGTAGGCCTATACACTAGAGACAAAGACGAAGTAGTTTGCCTAGGCAGGGTGTCAGCACGGAAGCACAGTTCTTGAGATCAACAGGAGGAATTCCGTCGGGCCCGTACACCTTCCGAGTGTTAAGACCAGAGAGGGCAGAAAGTATTTGGCTACTCATTGCTTATATTATGCCTCTCTAGTGTTACTATGTATCATAACCAGATGAAACATATTCATATGTGACGTGGAAATCCATACAGTAATACATAGGATAATAAGGTGTCAAATTTCCAAGGTCGTAAACGGCAAACAGTCCCCAATGTCCAGGGCTACCAACTGTTGCCACCATGCTCACCAAACGTGTCAAATAACATCGTCCATTGTGTCAAAATTTATACCTAGTTTTTTTTTTTTTTAAGATAAATCTTTATATTTGCGAATGCGTCCACACGTGTGCTCAAACATGCGCTTGCAACATGAAAGCAACATTACCAAACAAGCTGTAAACATGTTGTGACCTGTGTTGTCCAGATCATATTGGCAGTAGTGGTTGTGAACATGTTTGTAGCACCGATGTGAACGAGGCGAGGAAACATGATGGACAGACACCCAGACACACGTTGATGTTCAATGAGTTGTATCGTTCATAACCAGTTCAATGGGATCCCACTACAGAAATCAGACGTATGAAAGACGCTCAGAAGCTTTGGGAATAGATCGAGCTAAAGTACAGAGGAAGATAAGGAGTCTGATGGCCCAGTTGCCAGAAGATTCACAACAGATATTCACGCACACGTGTGGACACGAGTATCGCGTCATCTCTGATGTGAACATTCGCTACATTACTGAACCATGTTTCCAAACAAGTACCGTTACTAACATGTATCAAAGCATGGTGAAAACAGTGATCACAACAAATATTTGAGCACAAGTGTGGACTCGCGTATATATATTTGTGTGACATTAATGTATTGGTAGAACATTATTTCTGTAAGGTGTGGCATGCCTGAGTGAAGCAAAGGTGATGTCTGTGTCACCTTGACTTGAGTAAAATTCGCTTATAAATTGGGTTAGAAGAATTAGTGTGATTAGCTGCAGAAAACTGATAAAATGAACCTACTTTGAATAATTTGACAAAAACAGGTTTTATTTATTTCACATGTACATAACTCATTACTTTATTTGACACCTCTGATTAATAAGTTGTTTTTTTAGAATAATTATGATGCAACATAGGCTATCTCTGGTTTAATTGTGCTAAATACCGTAATTAAACATGTCTGTTCATTTCCCTTCACAATAATATATGGCTATCAAGACGTAATGGTGCTGCAGATAGAGATAAATTAAAGTGCATCTATCTATATGGAGATAAGAATAAAAAATAAAACTAGAATCAGAGGGAATGTGACGGGAATCTTGACTATATTTAACTTCTCTATAAGTGGATGCGAATAGACCTAATGCTTATTCGAGCAATAATAATAATAATTTGTAATGTAATTAATAACCCGTTTGGAGCACAAAATAACAATTGTCACGGCCATTTGTAACAAAGGTCTAATATAGTACGGTAATAAAAAAAAATATATAGACAGTGTCCTTAGTTAGAAATCAACCTCATGACACACACACACACACACACACACACACACACACACACACACAGAGTTAGGATTTTCAGGTTGGTGTTGAAATATGAAAAATAAGTCCACAAATTCCACTTACATTATTAATCTCTTATGGAATATGATGCTGTTAGACATTATGCATATCATTATCATCATTATACAACTTGGGAAGAGAATCACAAGGAAAAATAACATCAAAAGGATTAAGGGGGTGTGGGAGTAGGGGACAGGCTTGGGGGGTGCGGGAATAGGGGAACAGGCTTGGGGTGGGTAGAAAGCCTGTCCCCTATTCCTGCACCCCCCTAACCCCCCCCCAAGCCTGTCCCCCTACTCCCGCACCCCCCAAGCCTGTCCCCTACTCCCGCACCCCCCTAATCCCCCCCAAGCCTATCCCATATTCCCACACACCCTTAATTAGTTGTCTGACTCCTGGTAGTTTTTTCTAAGCTGATTTAGGGGAGATTCTTTTGTTGATAAATTGGAAGGTTTCTGATTCCTCCAAACTATGCCACGAAACAGATCCCCTATTACTAGCATTGAGAGCCTCTGTTTTCTGGCATAGTTAGAAGGAATCAGTTGTCTTCCAATTTGCCAACAAGACAGTCTCCTTAAGGACCCTGTGATCGTGTATGAAAATTGGAGGCTTCTAATTACACCTGATTATGTCATGAAACAATCTCCTTCCATATAGGTGGTGTTTCGTGGCAATATTTGAAAGACTCGTGTATCTCCAATTTTCTGACTACATCACAGGGTCCTTAAGGTGGTAATTCTTTTTTGGTACTACATTGGAGTGCCTTTATTCCTCCAAAGTATGCTAGGAAACAGGACCAAAAGAAGAGCAAAAATAATGGTGTTCTGTTGCTTGGAATAGTTTGGAGGATTCAGTTGCTCCAAAATAAATTACCAACACAAAACTTCCCCCTTAATACCTACCAATATTATCCAGACGAAACTGTCAAAAAAATGTGTCATAATCCTCAAGAGGAATATTTTTTATTATAATAGCATGTCATTAGGAATCTATATAGACTAAAATAGATGAAGATTGTTTGTTCACAGTATTGTCTTGATAAAGTGGGTTCATGCGAAGAATTGAATCATACGAGATAGCGAGTCCAGCAGCGCTACCAATATCACAGCTGACTGCATTGAAATATTATCACAAGATATTATCAATTCTCTGTCGTAATGAATTAAGTAGCTGCATGGTGTAACGATTGATGTTTGTTCAGCGAGTGTTGTAGGCTACGGTACTGTACAGTACTTCGTGATGTGTGTGTGTGTGCGTGTGTGTGACTGTGTGTGTGTAGTCATTGGATTTCTCATGAGTCCCGCCTACCCTTGTGTACTGTTGTCTGCCTGTTGACTGACGCTACGGCGCAATGAATAAAAAAAAAAAAAAAAAAAAAAAAAAAAAAAAAAAAAAAAAAAAAAAAAACGGTACTTTACACTCGCAGTCAGAAATTGTGTCCCGATCCCCTGGCAAGATGAATCGCAAACAGCTTAGCTTTGAAGGTTCGAACAACTACATGTACACTCGCAATCCAAAATTTGTATCCAGGCCTTGTTGTTGAAGTTTCGAATTCGTTGACATACTAGTGAACCAATTACAACGCTTATCTGTTTCATATTTGCTAGGGCTCGCTTAATGCTCGATCAGGCTATTCGAAGCAAGCCTGGATACATATTTTGGATTGCGAGTGTACAGTACAGTCGGCGGCAGAAGTCCTGTCGCCTCAACTGCTTCACCGAGATAGGCAGTGTTCATGGACTCGAGAAATACGCACGTTTTCTACACCTAATAAACTCGAGTCTATGAACATCGCGTGCCTCGGTGAAGCAAGAGAGGCGACAGGACTTTTGCCGCCGACTGTACATCAGGTAGATCAGTGAAATAAGTTGAAGACCAAGGTAGGGGTGGACATAGAAAGTATCCTGAAACTGAGAATCCAGAGGGAGAGAGATATATAATGTGTTCCACTTTGACGTAAGATAGTAAAATAAGAATGGATAGTTAAAGGAGTTAAGGGAGAGATAAACAACACAGATAGTCTTCATTGGCACGTAATATCCGTGTTAATTGGCACGTAATATCCGTCTTAATTGGCACGTAATATCCGCCTTAATTGGCACGTAATATCCGCCTTAATTGGCACGTAATATCCGCCGTAATTGGCACGTAATATCCGCCGTAATTGGCACGTAATATCCGCCTTAATTGGCACGTAATATCCGCCTTAATTGGCACATAATATCCGCCTTAATGTGAGGGTCACGTAATCCCACGTTTCCTATCTCAGTTCGGCCACCACTGTGTAAAGATCCCGAAACATCCCCATTCCATTTTCATCTCGGTGTTCGACATCTTCATCTGAGGTTTTAGGGAAGTTTGAAAGAGTCGTCTAAAGAAATGGCCAAATTCCCAAAGCCTACTCACCGTCAGACGGGTTCGTTAACTTGAATGTTGTATTTGCAACTATTAGTGCATTATAGCGAGTAAATAAGTGCTGTGTGTGTGTGAAAATTTGGTTCATTACAATTGAAAATGTACAGTCGCCAGCACTGCCGCGTGGTACAAGGGCTCACATGTTAAGAGATTTAAGTGATTCAGTTCCTTAAGCAACAAAGTTCACTTCATTAGCTAATGTATCGAGGACACTCCATCTCACACACGTGGATTTTTTTGAGCTAAATAATGACAGTGGTGCTACATCTTTGAATATATGTGAGCCCCTGTACAACGCGGCAGTGCTGGCCAGTGTACTTACTGTATTGTATAACGCTGAGTGCAGGCTGGATTCGTTATATTGGAGCGCCTTGATTCCTCCAGAGTATATACGGTATGTCAGGAAACAGGACCAGATTAACAAATATAATGGTGGTCTGTTGCTTAGAAAGAATAGTTTGTAGGAATCAGTTGCTCCAGAATTATCACCAATGTATTTTTCCTTGATCTGGTCCTGTTTCTTGGCATACTTTGGAGGAATCAAGGCGCTTTAAGGTACCAAAAGTATACCATCACCTTAATCATCTCAATTTAGTTTACTGGGTCTTGGCAAAATTTCATGGTCTGTCAATTATGTTCCAGTTACTGTTACTCCTGTGGAAGGGAAAGTTATTGTGGCGTGAAGTGCATCGTGTGCTGTAGGTAAACAAGGTATGCTGTAAGTTAACGAGGTATGCTGTAGGTAAACAAGGTATGCTGTAGGTAAACAAGGTATGCTGTAAGTTAACGAGGTATGCTGTAGGTAAACGAGGTATGCTGTAGGTAAACAAGGTGTGCTGTAGGTAAACAAGGTGTGCTGTAGGTAAACAAGGTATGCTGTAGGTAAACAAGGTATGCTGTAGGTAAACAAGGTATGTGCTGTAAGTTAACGAGGTATGCTGTAGGTAAACGAGGTATGCTGTAGGTAAACGAGGTATGATGTAGGTAAACAAGGTATGTGCTGTAAGTTAACGAGGTATGCTGTAGGTAAACGAGGTATCCGGTGTGATTAGTATGAACTAATATCCAGTCATTACGTCCAGTTCTATGGTGTAATCCTATTAATATTAATTATACAATGGACAAACAAAACATAGATAAACCCACGTACAAAATATTAATGATCATACAATTATACCTGGTGATGTGAGCAGCTGCACTAACGGATCATTACAGAAGGATCATTACAGCAGCTATTGTCCTTTGAGTGGTGGTATGCATTGTGGCTGGCAAATTCTTGTTAAATTGTCACTTATTTTATTACTTCCATCCGAATAAGGGCAAATTATCAGGCGTTTTGGCTCGTCATAAACCTAATTGAACAGCATCCGTGAGCAGGGTGGTGTAATATCTTTCATCTAGACTGTCAGGATGTGTCGCATGAATTTCAGTGTGTTTATAATTTATCTGAACAGCTTAATATTTTCATTACAATACAATTTGTTTAATATAATGTATGGACACCTTTAATATTATGACATGTAATTATTTTTTAAGCACACAGACACTGAAATATACACCCATATATTGATACTCATTTAACTTTCCGTGAATTAACAATACAGATAACAGAGAGAAACGAGTGGCAAATAATCCAAGGTCACAAGCACCTTAAAAAATACAGCAATACATTGTTTGTTGTTGTTAAAGGAATATGTTGCAAGCAAAACACTCATGCATCGAGGCACCTCTGTGTGTGTGTATGTGTGTGTGTGTGTGTCTGAGAGAGAGAGAGAGAGAGAGAGAGAGAGAGAGAGAGAGAGAGAGAGAGAGAGAGAGGAGAGAGAGAGAGAGAGAGAGAGGAGAGAGAGAGAGAGAGAGAGGAGAGAGAGAGAGAGAGAGAGAGAGAGAGAGAGAGAAAAAAAACATGCAGAGAGACAGACACACAAAGAGAGAGAGAGAGAGAGAGAGAGAGAGAGAGAGAGAGAAGAGAGAGGAGAGAGAATAGCAGCTGGGACGAATTTTATGGTTCAGAAATCATCTATATATCCAAACAGTTTTGAGGGTTTTTCTTTCACCTCTTTTTTCCTTTTGATCAAAACGAATTCTCTTTAAAAATAGGGATTATTCTTTGACCTCTCCTCCGTATTGGGGTGTTGCCTATAGAGATGTGGGCATTACTATAAAGGCTTTGGCGTCTCTTCGGACCCGAGTCGATCCCTTTCCTCTTTTTCAAGCTGTCCCTCACACACACACACACACACACATATGCTTCACACACATTTATTGCACACACACACGCTTCACACATATTTATTGCACACACACACACGCTTCACACACACACACACACACACACACACACACACACACACACACACACACACACACACACACAACGCTTCAACCACATTTATTGCACACACACCACACACACAACGCTTCAACCACATTTATTGCACACACACACACACACACACACACGCGCACACGCACACATACACAACGCTTCAACCACATTTATTGCACACACACACACACACACACACACACACACACACACACACACACACACACACACACACGCCGGATAAAACGAAACAAAGGCTGGTTTAGTGGCATCTTTTGTGTGATATCAGGTGCTGAAAGTTTGAGCGAGGAGATGTTTTATTTTCTTTGGGATCTTCCAAGAGAATCCTAGAAAGTGTCCCAGATTTGCAAGTGACTCGAGTTGCGTCTTATTTCATCCTGACCTACATCTGTATAATATCAAGGACACGGTTATTGCAGGGTGAATATTTTTTTTTTTTTTTTTTTTTTATGCATTATTTATATGTTTATTTATTTATTTATATATTATTTATATATTTTTTATTTTTATTTATATATTATTCAATTATATATATATTTATTTTTTATTTACATATATATATATATATTTATTAATTTATTTCTCTATTGTAACTTTGATTTTTTTTTTTTTTTTTTTTTCCTGACGCACATATAGGTAAATAGAGAAGTACAAAGTTGTTAAATCTGGAGCAACTGATTCCTCCAAACTAATCCAAACAATAGGCCACCATTATACTTGTTAACTTGGGTCCTGTTTTCCTTGTATATTTTGGAGGAATCAAGGCGCTCAAATCTATATACCAAAAGTGAATTACACACGCTCAAGAAACCCTGTGATCGTGTACAAGAATTGGAGGCTTCTGATTCCCCCTGACTATGCCACGAAACAAGCTCCTTCCATATAGGTGGTGTTTCGTGGCAATATTTGAAGCACTCGTAAACCTCCAATGATTTGACCATACAACACAGGGGTCCCTTAATTAACTAGAACACGATTATTGTATGGTGTATGTGTCATTGTTTGTATACAGCCCTTATAGATAACAAAAAACGACGCATCATATCGCAATTTTTTTTTTGTTAGAGTAAAGGAACAAAAAAGAAAAAAAAAAAAAATTGGTTGACGTGAAGAATAACACAATTTCAATGCCATTTCGCCCACTGTTATCAGAATTGTAACGCGTATGAAGGTTTTAGAAATAGCTTGGTATGACGTGAAGGTGTGTTTGGCTTCTGTCAGAGGCCATAAAAAATTAAATTATAACATTTATCACATACTTTCCAAAAATCACACTAGTGGGTAGATCATTTGTCACACACACACACACACACACACACACAGGTGGAAGTAACTTGCCTTCATATACTTCGTTTACTTACTATACTCCATGGAAACGAGCATCCGTTATCTTTCATGACATACATACTGGAAGCCATACTGGAAGCCATGACATACAGGAAGCTTAGCCATAACTCACGATTGGACAGTGTGGAATGATGATACAATCTACATAGTAAGAGGGAAAGCCGAGGACAGCCATCTCACAGGCCCTCATTTAATTATAAGTCTCTCAGGGCTAATTGAATTCTCTTTTCTTAAGGAGGCTAAGTGTATAATATATTCGGTGACTTATACCCGTAAGCTAAGGTGGGTTTGGCTAGGTAGTTTTTATATTAATTGAGAGAAAAACGAAAGGAGATCAACCCAGGTCTATATAAGGTCCTGTAAGACGAGAGAAAAGGTGATGTAAAGGAGGGACAGTAGTAGGTAGTCTCAGAGAAGGAAACAGATGGAAAGGAAGGACAGAAGTGAAAGAGGGTAACTGTGGAACCTATATTTACCCAGAACCTTTAAAGGCCTCCTGTTGTGTAAGAATTGGGGGGTTCAAACACACACACACACACACACACACACACACACACACACACACACACACACACACACGCGCGCAAATCCTTCCTGGCACATAATGAAGTCTTCTCGTTATGCCAGGAAACAGAAGGGTCCCTCAGTATTCGAGTAGGTCACCTGTTTTTTAGTATAATGTGGGGAATCATTAGCCCTCCATTTCGCCCACAACAGAAGGCCCCTTATGTCCTCCTGCCCACATCATCACCAGCAATTTAGGTGAGGGTAAGATCGTCACATTCTAGGAGAACAAAAATGAGAATAAGTTTAATAAATCCATGAATAATTGAATATATTTCCTATCTGTTGATTATTTTCAGCTGCAGTTCATATTATTCTCTATGTTGCTTACCACGGCGTTCCTATTACAAAAACCTTGTAATATATACCCGAGTGATAATAGGAAACACATTCGAATATATTATTATATGGTTTAAGGAATAGGTAAGTACTGTACAAACCCACGATGTGTGAATGTTTAACAGATAAGGATGAATAATATGAGAGAGAGAGAGAGAGAGAGAGAGAGAGAGAGAGAGAGAGAGAGAGAGAGAGAGAGAGAGAGAGAGAGAGAGGCACACAGCTAAAGAGAGTCAGTCAGGTGTAGAGTTAGAGAGAGAGAGAGTTTGAGAATTAGAGAGCGAACGAAGACAGATGGATAGAGTGATAGGTAGGAGGAAAGCTAGATTGATTGTGTGAGGGAAAGAGAGCAACGATTACAGTGGAAAAAGAAAGATGTAAGCTCGAGTTTTCAAAGACGGACAGACAAATAGAGAGAGAGAGAAAAAAATATATACGTGAACATAAATATAGTTAGATCAGTCATAGGTAGCCAGAATAAATGATCAACCAAAAATATATAGAACGTTGTATTGTAAAATCTGCCGCTAC
>JAWQEG010007548.1:0-10000 GCA_033782935.1 Petrolisthes cinctipes
CTCCTTCCTCTGTCCGTTTTTCTTCCTTTACTTGTTGTTTCCTTTCTTTTTCTCGCTCTTCTCATCTCGTTCACTCTTTCTTGTACTCATTCTCTCACTCTCTCTATCACTCTTTCTCACTTTCACTCTCTCATCCCCCTCTGTATCTCTCCCTCTCTCATCCCCTCTGTATCTCTCTCTCTGTCTCTCTCTTATTTTCGCTCTCCTCCCTCTCTCTATCTCTCCCTCTCTCTTTCTATCTCTCCCTCTCTTTATCTCTCAGTCTCCCTCACTCTTTCCCACTTTCACCCTCTCCTCCCTCTCTGTATATCTCCCTCTCTCTACCTCTCTCTTCCTATCTCTCCCTTTTTCTTTCTCACTTTCACACTCTCCTCCCTCTCTATCTTTCCCTCTCTCTATCTCTCACTCCCTCTCTCTCTCTCTCCCACTTTTACTCTCTCCTCCCTCTCTGTATCTCTCCCTCCCTCTCTCTATCTCTCTCTCTCACTCCCCTCTTCATTACGCCTGTCCTGTCCACTACATTCTCTTGTGTTTAGCATAACGCCTTCCTCTCTCTCCTTCCTTCCTGCCTCTTCTCCTCCTTTCTTCTTTCTTTCTTCATTTGTTCTCTCTTACTTCTTTCTCCTTCCTCTTTAACTTAATTTTTTCTTCCTTGGTTCTTTCCTACTTTTACGATTTTCCTTTTCTTTTCTTCACTAAGTTTTTTTTCTTCCTTCTTCCCATCATTCATTCCTTTTTTCTTCATTCTCCTTTTTAGTGTCATTTCATCCTTCCTCCTTTTATTCTTTTCCTAGTATTCCTTATCCTTATATTCCTTTTGCTTTTGTCATTATTCCTCAGTCTCCTTCCTTGTTCTTCACCTTCACTCCCTCCACCTCTTCCCTCGACACTCCCCTACCTCTCCTATATCCATGCTTTCCACCCATTCCCTCTCCTTTCCTTCCCTTTCCTCTTCCCTTTTCTCACTCTCCCCTTCACTTTCCCTCCCTGTTTATTCTTCCCTTCCATAATATCTCTCCTTCTCTATAATGTTTTCCCCTCTCTCTTATCCTTTCAAATCTTTCACCCTACTTCCTCTATTTCCTCTCCGTCTGATCCTTTTCTCGTTTTTTCCTCTTACTCTTTCCTCTCCCTTTGCCCTATCGTTTACTTTCCTTCCTATGTGTCTCTCTTCACCATTTTCCCTCCCTCCTTTCCTTCGTCTTTCCCTCCTTCGCTTTCCTGCCCTCCCTTTCTTCCCCCCACCTCCTTTTCTCCCTCCCACCAATTCCCTACCTACACTTTCCTAAACTTCATACCCTTGCCTCATCCTTCCCTTCCCAGCCTCTTCTTGCCCATCCCCATTTTCCCAGGCCAGTAAAAACATCCTCTGTATTTTTTTTCCGTGTTCTTTTCTCGTCCCTTTTCTCTCCTTGTTTCCTTCTCTTCTTCTCCCCTGTCCTCTTGGTCTGTTTTATTTTCTCTTCTTGGTGTTCTCTCCTCTTCAGTACACCTTTCCCTTTCTTTCTTAATCGTGTCCTTACTTTCCTCGCTCTCATTCTCATCCTTCCTTTCTGCATCTTATTTCCTTTATCTAGTTCCCTCATCGTATAATTTTGTTCTCGCCACTCGCTACGCTTTGCCTTACTCAGTCTCTCTCACACCTCCCTTACCCTGTCTCTCTCACCTCCCTTACCCTGTCTCTCACACACCTTCCTCATCCTCTCTCTCACACCTCCCTAACCCTCTCTCTCACACCTTCCTTACCCTGTCTCTCACACACCTTCCTCACTCTCTATTACACACCTTACCCTGTCTCTCTCACACCTCCCCTACCCTGTCTCTCTCACACCTCCCTTACCCTGTCTCTCACACCTTCCTCACCCTCTTTCACACACCTTCCTCACCCTCTCTCTCACAACCTCATCTCCCTCGTTCCCCCTCTCTCTCTCACACTCTTACATGGGTGAATGTTGTGTGAGGTAAAGTGAGAGGGCCGGGATTGAGTGGCTTGGAGATTGTCGTTTCGTAGTCAGTTCGAAAGAGATCCAGATAATGTAAGGCATAAAATAGAATAGAAAAAGTCTGCATGCCTACCATTATTAATCCCAGATGTTGTAAAGTTTAAGGACTGACTCACACTATTTTTAATTTAAAGGGATATTCTCTTTTTGGTGAATTGGAAGGCTACTGATTCCCTCAAACTACTCCTGGAAACAGACGACCTTAATGTTACTAAGAATAAATCTGTTTCGTGGCATAGTTTGGGGGTAATCAGAGACCTTCCAATTCACCAACAAAAGAATTTCCTCTTAAGCCACTAAAACAGGTCTGAGAAGAAAGGAAGCCGTACCTTGGCCAGAGCAAAGAGGAAAATACCGGTATGTCAATGTTATACAAAGAATTTGAACCTCAAGATGGTAAGGCCATTTAAATTGTGAAGCAATTATTGAACACAACTAATCAGAGTTTAGGCAAAGGAATGTTATTCTTATGGAGGAGGGCTAAGGTTTGTCATCGAGTATTTCTACCGGCATATGTTGTGCTTCGCTTTCTAACGTTGACACTATATGATTATTTAGAGCAAACCATCTTAAAGTTGACTGGCATCCCACGTGTTGTGTCTTCTTCGCTCCGTCTGATTCCGCAGTTTAAGTTTACCGTATTGCGCCAAGAAAAAGCATAATATTCAAAGCTTTGGGATCGTCTTGAAATAAAGTTCTAAGAGTTATGAGGAAGGTGTTATTATTACCGTGATTGGGGCTGCCTGGGAGCCATGTTTAGGATCCAGCCGGAACATCCAGTAATACTGTATAATGTCTGGGAGCAATTTAAGGATTTACCCGGTAAGTTCTAAAATAGCGTGATGTTGGGAACTTTTGGGTCTGTCTTAGGAGATGTAGGAGGTGGCTCGGGAAACACAACTGGCCCGGAACACAAATTGCTTCATAGAGTTAAAAGATATACATAAAATACTTCGTGTACTGTACCATACTGTTGTCTCTATTCCCACTAAGATCATTCATCCCTCTAAAGTCTTTCTGAACGGGACATGAGCCTGGATACTTTAAATATTGAGATACATACAACATTGTGAAGTCTTCATTTGTGAGTAAAATATCGTAACGTCGTTCTTTGTCTTGGGATTCATCTATGTATATCAGCGAGGGAACAGGTTTGAGTAATCTTTGCCGAACTGAAGCCATTTGTACAGCCACAATCAAATAACCACCGACACTTTCCTTCCATCGTAAAAATAAATCAGTATCATATCTAAATATTACCATGCAACATCTTACGTTAACTCAACCCCCTCAATTATTATTATGAGGTACTGCAAAATCATACACGTGCTGTTCTTTATTATCAAGATATTTACTACGATGAAAAGAAAGTGTCGCAGGATATTTGATTGTGGCTGTACCTTTATCCTCATCCTCATACATCTCTCACAATTTCTTCCAACATGAACATTTGAAATTCAGAAGTAATCAATGTGGTAAGTCTTCGCAATGTGCATAATTATTTTCTGCTTTACTGTCTTCAAAAATTTTATAGTTTAGATTCTCTATAGACAAGTAATGGACAATAGAACGATGCCCCTTTCTAGAAATTTTACATGACGTGTGAACAGTCTCATGACGAATGCGACCCAACGCCATAATTACATTTGGAAGAAAGTTAACGTGAATTATCTGTATAAAGTGAGTATAGAAAAAAAAAATATCAGAGAAAACGTCAAATAACTACTGCAATTTGAAAATAGTGATAGATATTTCAACACACATCAGTTTGAATTTATATATATACAGTTTATACAAATACAGAAGATAATAAAGGCACTGCAGAATAAGGGGAGATTACTAAATAATAAGAATATTATTTCCGTTTATACTCTCACTTTTAATCCTTGTTATTACGCTGATAAAATACTGACTTGATGAGTTAATTAGTGCTTGAGAGATCTTGGTGTTATTGAGCTTTGTTTTGTTTTGTTTTGTTGTCTTGTTGTCTGTCCCGCTAATTTGTGTGATGTTATATAATTTTATAATATTGTATCAATAGTATTATAATCTATATTATTATTATTATTATTATTATTATTATTATTATTATTAATATTATTGTTATTGTTATTATCATTATCATTATCATTATCATTATCATTATTGTTATTATTATTATTATTATTATTATTATTATTATTATTATTATTATTATTACTATTATTATTATTATTATTATTATTATCATTATTATTATTATTGACCATTTTGATTTGTTGAGTAATACTATAACCATCTATGCTTTGCTGTTTAGTGTTCTATGTCTTAATAATTGTAGCTAAGTAATGTCTAGTTGTATAGTGTTGTGTTTTACTTTGTTCCCCAATGTTGTATTATATTAAAGCTTATACTAACTATTATTCCATTTAGTTATTCACCATGTTATTTTCGGGGCCACATAATGTTGATAATGTTCTATTCTAGTGTATGTATTCCACTATGTAATATCCTGCTGAAATGTACGGTGCAGCGCCATGTACAATTATATGCAAAATTATTTCATCTTATTATATGCAGTATTTTAGGCAAATGGTTGCGCTCTGCCGTTATTACATTACCCAGGAATATTGCATTATGCTCTTGTAATACACCCTATGCTATATTTCCACGTGTCGGATGAAGGTATGTCATTTCACATTTTTTTTTTATTTGTTAATAATGTTACTGTTTGCTCTTAGTACAAGTCTGAGTAATTATGAATGATGAATATTGCTATGAACTATTAATTAAATATAAAAGAAATCTGTATTCTGGTCCTCCTCCTTTGTACACGTCTGCTGAAGTGGAGATTCTTTTGTTGGTGAATTGGAAGGCTACTGATTCCTCCTAACTATGCCAGAAAACGGACGCCATCAGTGGTACTAATAGGGGATCTGTTTCGTGGCATGGTTTAGAGGAATCAAAGACCTTCCAATTCACCAACAAAAGAATATCCCCTTTTAAATCGGAGGCCTAGGAAAATTGAAGAAATGTTATTTTTTACGGAACTCTGGTCCAACTGCTGTGGGGGATGAATTATGAAGATGCAGACCTGGCTTCATACTGACGGAAATAAAAACGAAGAGAATAGTGTTGGATTGTGTGAGTTGAATTCGAGTTACTACAATACATTTGGTGTCTGGAAATAGTCGGAAGCTTCGTGGTTAAATTATTAGACCACTCGTACTCTGAAGAAAAAAAAATATATATATATACCTCAGGTTATAGACAAATCATAGTCCAGGGATAATATTAATCCTTGTGTGTATTTCAGTCTAAGAAGAAACAATAATTCGAAAGTAATCAAGCGAATATTTGTTTACAAGATATAATTTCCTTTTTTTACAGCGACTCACACTCTAATCCCGATCAAACAAACACGTAAACATGATAAAAATTCCAACTGTATATACAAAGTACCCCACAGCTAACATAACTAAGCAGCCTTAATTTAATCATCCCAAGGAAATCTAGTGTGACGAGGATTTCCTGGCTTTAAGGTGGTAATTCTTTTTTGTTACATTGGAGTGCCTTGATTCCTCCAGAGTATCCTAGGAAACAGGACCAGATGAACATAATTAATGGTGTTCTGTTGTTGCTTGGAATAGTTTGGAGGATTCAGTTGCTCCAGATTTACCAACACAGAACTTCCCCCTTAACCATTTAAGTGTAGTGTTCTCCAGGTGGATTTGATGAGTTGATAATTATTCTACCTTTGTCTCCGAGTGAATACAAGTTACCTTCCAAGTCCCTCTCACCTGTACTGAAGACTTCCTCTCCTCGTGTGTCGTTTGTGTGTGTGCTTTTTATTATTTTTTTCTCCCACTTCCTCTTGGTTTCTTTGTCCCGCTCAGCCAGTTCTCCTCCACCTCCTCCTCTTCCTCTTTCTCCTCCTCTTTCTCCTCCTCTTTCTCATCCTCTTTCTCATCCTCTTTCTCATCCTCTTTTTCATCCTCTTTCTCCTCCTCTTTCTCCTCCTCTTTCTCCTCCTCCTTCTCTAACTCCTCCTTTCTCTCTTTATTTTTTCTGTAACGTTCTTATTTCTTTCCCTCTTTCTTCTTCCTCTGCTTTCCCCTCCTATTTTTCCCGCCTGGTATACTTCTCTCCCTCTGTCTCGTCCCCCTCCCTACAAAGTAAAAATCTGGCGAAAGTAAAAGAGGAAAAGGACTTGGGTGTCATAATTACTATCGATCTAATGACGAGTGCGTAGTGTTTGGCAGCAAATATAAAAGTAAATGTAGTTTTAAGCTTTATATCTCGGAATTTTAAATATAAGTCACCAGATGTAATAACGCGTTTATATACATCTCTTGTTAGACCACATTTAGAATATTCAGTTCAACTATGGTCCCCCTGTTATGCTAAATGTGTTAAAAGGCTGGAAAGCGTACAAAGAAGAGCAACTAAATTGATCCCTGGCATTCGTAATTTGACATATGAGGAAAGATTACAGAAGCTCAACATGTTTTCTCTTGAAAATTGTAGAACACGTGGCGACCTCATCGAAACTTTTAAAATCCTTAAAAACTTTGATGAAATAAATTAATGAAGAAAATTTATTCCAGCTCTATCCCCAGTCTGGAACGAGAAATAACGGTTATAAATTAAAAGGACAACGTTTTAACACTGAACTACGAAAGAGCCTTTTCAATATCAGAGTCGTAAACCATTGGAATAAACTTCTAGCATCTGTAGTGGCAGCAAAGACAGTAGAATCCTTTAAACATCGCCTCGACAAATATTTTCAAGAAAAATGTTTTTAGTATATACTAGTATATTATAGTAGTAATTAGATGTTAGAATTAGGCTTCAACCACTTCCTACTTTCCTGTAAAATTTCTTTGTTTATAATAAACAAGGAGTTATTTTCTATCTGTTTTTTCCAACCCGTATACCCGGTGGGAGTGTTGGGTGGGGAGGAGCCTTGTCCTTTATCTATCCTTTCCTTCAACACGTAGTCTAGATTAGCGTAGCTAAACAGGTAACCTCGTAAAAAGCCACTGTACTTCCTTTGTATTCCTCTTCTCCTCTAATCTTATCTTCCTTTCCCTCTCTTCATCCTCCCTTTACTACGCTTTACTACTCCTTTCTTCATCACGCACCTTTCCCTTTAGTTCCTTATTTTTCACAGTACTATCCCTTCTGTATTATTTCCCTTCTCTTTTCCTTCACCCTTCATTCCTATGTGTCGTTCAACATTATGCATCTTATCCTTCCCAGCCAACAGTCTCTTTATCCATCTCCAGTCGTCTTATTTCTTCTACAATCTCCTCCTCGTCCTTCTTCTCCTTTCCTTTTTTACCTTCCAGTACCTACCTACTTCCTCGCAACTTATCCCATTTCCCATTCTCTCTCTTTTCCACTCCCTCTGCCACTTTCTCTTCCCCTTCCCTCTTCTAGGTCTTACATCTCCACCACTCTCCCCACATTCTCCTCGTCCTCGCTAATAAATTCTCTCCCTGTCTCATTACCTCTCCTCTCCCCTCATCTATCCTCTCGTGTCTCATCTTCCCTGTCCTCCTCCTCCTCACCATCAATCCACATCTCGTCTTATACTGTCTCTTTGTTATATTATCATCCGTATCCTCAAGCTCATGTCTCAGTCCATTTATCATATAATAATGTTTATCCTATCAGATTCATTACAATCCAAACCTTCCCTATCATCTAAAGTTATTGCAGTTTATCCTTCCCTGTTACCCTAGCTCCTCTTTCTTCTTCTGCCGTCATTTATCATGTTCTCTCTTTATTAAGCTGCTACATTTCATTCCTGATCATTTATTTAACCTCCTCCTATTCAATCTGTCAGCTCTTACCTTCTTAAAATCCTACTTACCCTATTCTCATTCAGATTTTCGCTTTTGCTTTCCTTAGCATTCATTTTCATTTTCAAATATTCTGACACATCTTTCTTCTCCTTCTCCCACTCTCCTCTCCATCAACTTTCGTACACACTACATCACGTTCTACTTCACCCTCACTCTCTCACACACTCTTACATTAATTAACCTTTACCTTCTCCCTCGTTGATCCTCTCCCTCACTCTCACCCACACAATACCTCCCGGACATTTTGTACTTTAATATTCCCCACCAATATCACCGATTCACATTTGCTTCCACATTCTATTGATATCTTTTTCTGCACGACTTTCTCTCTCTCTCTTTTTTTTTTTCTTTTTTTTGTGTGTGTTTTCTGTCTCACTTCAATATTTCTTTCTCATCTCTTCCGCACCTACTTTTTCCCACCTATTTCCATGCATCCTTCTCCTATCATCCTTTTCTCATTCTTAACCCTTCTTCATCTCATCTACACTCCTAATCCACATCAACTTCATCACCACCACCACCATTATCAACCATCACCACCACCACCAGCCATCATTATCACCACCACTATCAACAACACCATCACCACCACAACAACACCACCACCACCATCATCATCATCATCAACATCATCACCTGCTTCACCATTCGTTTACTTCACCACTAAGATCTTCCTCCTCCTCCTCCTCCTCCTCCTCCTCCTCCTCCTCCTCCTCCTCCTCTTCTCCCTTCTCCATGTTATTATTCCCAGCCATCGACCCTAACTCCCTTCCTTGCCCCCTCTCCTCCAACTCTATTGTCTTCCCCGTCAGTCCACTCACTCTTTATCCGGCTGTTATTCTCGTTCTCTCCTTCCTCTCCTTCCCTTTTCTTCCTTTACTATTTCTTTCCTCACCTTCCATTTATCTATTTCCTCCTCTATCCTTCCTCTCCTTCCCTTTTCCCTTTTCTTCCTTTACTGTTTCTTTCCTCACCTTCCATTTATCTATTTCCTCCTCTATCCTTCCTCTCCTTCCCTTTTCCTTTCTCTTCCTTTATTATTTCTTTCCTCACCTCCCCTTTCTCTCTTTCTTCATTTAACACCTCCCTTCTCTCCACTATCACCACCACCACATCCCCTCTACACTCCAACACCACCACTTCCCCTCGCCACCCCACCAACACCATTTCCCCTCTCCACCCCACCTCCACCACCTCCTCCTCCCTTTGACTTGCCCCCCTCTTCCCTTACCCCACCCCTTTTACTTCCCCCACCCCCTTTACTTCCCCCATCCCCACCCTTACTTTCCCCCCTTCCCTTACTTTCCCCCCTTCCCTTACTTTCCCCCCTTCCCTTACTCCACCCCCTTCCCTTACTCCACCCCCTTCCCTTACTCCACCCCCTTCCCTTACATCCCCCTCCCCTGCTCTTACCTCACCCCATTCCCTGACCCCCCCTTCCCTGACCCCCCCTTCCCTGATCCCACCTTCCCTTACTTACTCCACCCCATTTCCCTTACTTCTCCCCCTCCTTCCCTTTCCCCACCCCCTTCCCTCACCTCACCCCCTTTCCCTTACTTCCACCCAACTCTCTTACTCCACCCCACCCTTCCCTTACCCCACCTCCCTTCCCTTACCTTACTTCCCCTCCCCCCTCCCTTACCCCACCCCCCTCCCTGCTAGTCAGTAATCCACTCAGGCTGGTAATCCTTGGGAGGCTCCCAAATCCATCACGACTCCTGGTTTAGCTCTCCTCTCTCCCAATTATTGTCTCACTTGCTCCCTCATGCTTCTTGCTGCCTCTTTCCCTCTCGCCTTTCCCCTGCCCCGCCCCTTCTCTCTTCCCTCATCATCATACCTTATTTTGGGTACATTATGTTCCTTTTTCCAATTTTCCATTCTCCTTTCTTCCACTTCATTCTATTTTTCCTTTCTTCCTCTTCCCTTTCCTCCGCTTTCTTGCTTTCTTTTTTACTTTGCTTGCTCTAATTCCAATCATCCCTCCTCTGGCCCTCCTTCCTTCCTCTTTTATTATGCTTCCTCTTACTCCGTCTTCTCCGTTCTCCTCTTCCTTCTTCTT
Source organism: Petrolisthes cinctipes (assembly GCA_033782935.1). NCBI lineage: Eukaryota > Metazoa > Arthropoda > Malacostraca > Decapoda > Porcellanidae > Petrolisthes > Petrolisthes cinctipes. The sequence goes on from JAWQEG010007548.1 coordinate 9,912, forward strand.
TATCCTGTTTCATTCTACACTCACTCACTCTCTCTCCCTCTCTTTAGACTCCTCCAAAGTATGTCAAGAAACAGGACCAGCTTAACAAA
>JAWQEG010007548.1:12500-26924 GCA_033782935.1 Petrolisthes cinctipes
GGGCGCACTGGAGTGGTGGAAGGGGGGGGGCACACTGGAGTGGTGGAAGGAGGGGGAAAGTGGAGTGGTGGAAGGAAGGGGGTAGTAGACAAGGTATTAAAGGGAGGAAAGGTACAGAAGACTGGTGAAAGGAAGGGTTTCATTCTCTTTTCATTCTCTCTCCCTCTAGCGAACTTATCTTCTTCCCCATACCCATTCTTCTTATTTATCATCCTATTCTCTCATTCCTGTGTCCTACCATTCCACCTCCTTGTCACACCACACTCTCGCTTCTCTCTTTATATTCGCCCCTGACAGAGAACACTTAACTTGCCATTCAATTTTGTAAACACTGGAACTTAGCTTTGTTTCACCTGTCGTCCTTGCACATGGCTAAATAATGTTTTACTCGGCGTGCGATTGAATAAACCTTAATTTATATATATATATATATATATATATATATATATATATATATATATATATATATATATATATATATATATATATATATATATATATATATATATATATATATATATGTGTGTGTGTGTGTATGTCTCTCTAGTTATTTTATTCAGGAAGATTGTCCATGGTCTTTTTAGAATCAGAATGCAGGCAGGCACACAATCATTCCGCATAAATATAACGCTTACTGTTATATGTATTTGCTATCATTATTATTCTGACCAGTTCTGATATTGGGGAAAATGCACCCTATCATTCTTGTTATCTTTCAACTCGGTATACACAGTTTTCACCCAATTAACCGTAACTAACGCATCCTTCCATACATTTTCAAACCTATTCTGAAATGAGAGAGAAATTTTAGCCTATCATACTAGAGTCATATCGTAAACAGATTCACAAACACACCCACCAACACATCTGCTTGCATTATATTGCGGTTACTCTGCGCAAGGTACTGGAAATAATAAACGAGATGCATTAGAGGCGAGAGATAAAAATGCCAGAGATATCCAGAACAAGAAAGGAATAATGAGGAGTACAATTAATTCAATGACCAGATAATGGTTCGGTAACTTTCAGTAATTAGTTTTTATTGGCTCCTGGCTTGTATTGAATCATGGTATGACGTATCCCAGTAATTTTTTTATATTATTATTGCTTCCCTAATCGACTTGAACTTTTTTCCCTCGACCCTCCTTCATTCCTCACCCTCCTCTTTATATATATTTTTCTGTTTATGCGTCTTTTCCCATATCGTCATTCACTCATCGTTTATCTCTCTCCGTTCAGACGATTGCATCACTCTTGTTCAACTCTTATTTTTGAGCTTTCATATCAGAGTGAACATCTCCTCTCCTGATATACTTGTTTTTCTTTTGTTTCCCTACCGCTCACCCATTTTTACTTCTTCCCTCTTCCTCCCTTTCTCCCTACCTACTTTCCTTCTTTCCTTCTACGTTTCTGACAAGACCTAATTTATTTTATGATAACCATTACTTAATTAACGAGTGATCATAAACATAACATGTCAGTATTGTAGATCATTTTAGATTTTGTATTTTAATCACTTGTTAAAATAATACACAGAAGCGATAGATACATTTCAGACGTAGGCCAACACTCACAGGTTCCAAAGCCTTCAATTCCCTCTGCATCATAAAAGCATAAAAAAAACGAAAGAAATCATGAGTGGAACGAACTCAAGAGAATTTGTACCCAAGACGAGCATAAAGAATTAACCATCAACGGAAGAGCCCGACGCCTTGGAAGTATTTAGCGAATTATATAATGTAATGAATAATAAATGAGGATAAATGTGCCAGGAGAGAGAATGTGGAGTGAAAACATGTTTGGGATGACCAGAATGAAAGTGGCTGTTGCATAATCATTCATTTTTCAGTATTTGCCCAAATGTAGTCGACGAATATTTTTTTTATGTTAAGAGTTAGAGTTACTACCGTATAATATGAATAAAAATGTCATGCCATTACTTATTCTTTTCTGGGTACTCAAAATTATGATGAGAAAATAATTAATGTTTCAAAGTGGTCGAACCCAAAGATGGTGCAAGAATCTGAGAGAGACGGAAAACCAGTTTGAAAATTAACTAACCTCAGTATTGTTAAAATTGAATTAAACTACAAAGAAACGGGTGCCTTGAAGTATAACAACTCTATAATTTTAATGATGAGCTGTGTTCTGCAAAAAAAAAAAAAAAAAAAAAAAAATTCATGATAGTTGGATATGAAAAATTTGGGCTTGGCAATCTTTTACTGGGAAAGATCATTATTAGAGACTGTGTTACCTACAGTTACATAGAATAAATACGACAGGAGTGTATTAGAGTTTTGTATTTGTGTATGAGACATAAGAATAAATACGGCAATAGTGTAATAAGAGTTTTGTATTAGTGTATGAGACATAAGAATAAATACGACAGTAGTGTAATAAGAGGTTTGTATTTGTGTATGAGACATAAGAATAAATACGACAGTGGTGTAATAAGAGGTTTGTATTTGTGTATGAAGCATAAGAATAAATACGACAATAGTGTATTAGAGTTTTGTAGTTGTGTATGAAGCATAAGAATTGCTTACGCAGAAGGCCAAATTAAGGAGTGTCACAGAGACTTATGAAAATTGTGTTGAGGCCAAAGGAAGAGAAGGAGGGAGATGAGTCGGTGGGTGGGTGGGGTTGGGGATGGTGGGGTGAGGGTCTGGTCTAATTAATCCCACCTCCTGTTTTCCTCCGGCTGACCTTAATTATTCATTATTATCCCGTGTCCCTCCTTCGTTATTCCTCGGACACAAACCCTAGCCGAATTCCGTATCTTTTTCCTCTCTCATGGCAACTTCTATTTCACAACACAATTTCTAACACCTTTTTTTTTAATAACTCGTTCCTACCATTTCCATCCTTTGCTCATATATTCCATTGCTGTCTTTCTACGTTCTCTTCTTTATCTCTTTTTTCCTGCTTTATCCACTCACTCTCTCTTTTCTCCACTTCTCTCCCTCCTCCTATTATCGCCTCCTCTCTTCCATATCACTTTTCCTATTCTCCAAATCGCCCGTCCTCTTCCCTCTCTTCTTTATCCCTCCCCACTAAGCTCTCACACAGTAATGACCTCCCTGTTAACCCACTCTCCCCTTCCCTTCCCCTGCTCTCTCTCTCTCTCTCTCTCTCTCTCTCTCTCTCTCTCTCTCTCTCTCTCTCTCTCTCTCTCTCTCTCTCTCTCACACAGGGTATATAATTCACATGCTCGCTTTGAGTAGAGTTGAAAGAGCAGGAACTAACAGTATAAAAGGATTACTCTATATAGATGACATTCCCCAGTCTCATACTTAGTACCGTACTCTGAAGTTCTATTTTTGATATTTAGCCAGAAGTAAAAAAAAAATATATGCAATAATATATATGCAATAATTTAGCTAACCTTGTAAATCAAAGAACAGGGAGGAACAAACAAACAGTACAGTAGCTGGGAACCAAGTGCGTGTGGGATAGATCAAGTGCAGTGGAGTGGGAACACCAAATTGTCTGACCTTGCTTCGCTTCCCGTGCAGAGTAAAGTGGCCAATGATTATATGCCTTTGTAGTCGGAGCAGAGAATGAACAAAGACGATGTAGTAAAATATTAATGCTACCCACTAAGCAAAGGGAAGGAGAGAGGGATGGTAAGGTAATAAAGGCTGCTGATTGTCGTAGGAGAAAAAACCTAGCTATGATAGGTTAATGGTAAAATATAAAATAGAACAGAAAGGTGTGTGTGTGTGTGTGTGTGTGTGTGTGTGTGTGTGTGTGTGTGTGTGTGTGTGTGTGTTAAAGCAGCCTGCAGAGAATGTGATGAGCGATGAGGACAATTTTTTTTTTTTTTTTTTTTAATAGGCTCAAACGTCATGGCAGGTACAAATATCTAATTGAAAGAAACTATTTTCATGAACGTGTCTTTGTTACCTTAGTGCTAAAAGTGTTCAGTTGTCTCCATTTGAATCAACAGTTTGATAAAGAATTATTCCCAAACTTTCTTATACTCGTGATACTGTAGCAAAGAGAAAGTAAGGATTTCGAGATAGATATTTCCATTAAGGTATTTATTATTTTTTAACATAAGAAATATTGGATTAAGACAGTCTTAAATTTGTATAAATATAACTTTGCGCTGTCTTCCAAATATCCTCTTCCCTTTGGTGAAATGTAAATTGTCCCAAATGAGCAAGGATTTACGAATGAAAGATAGGGCTTATGATTACACTACAGGAGTTAAAATGAACAGGAAGGAAGAGTAAGGAAGAAAATTTACCCTTCGTTCATAGCTGTTGCTGGGCTGATCCTTCATTTCCCGGGAACTATAAAACAAATAATGTAGTAGCTGACTGAAAACTCTATATGATAAACACAAACTGGAGGATGGAATGGTTTGTAACCACAGTGTAATGCAGGTACTACAACTCTCACTTGTCATTGAATCGCCGAACAAAATCGTCTATTGTTAGTCAAAGTTCGCGATATAGTAGGGCCTACTTATGCATAGTTGCAACTCACGAATAAAACAGCTGGCATAATTTTGTCCGCAGAAAAACGGATATAATTGTCACAACCTTTTGCAATGAAAAGCATACCGCTCAGAGTTACCCATGTCCTTGATTCCTCCTACGTCGGGGAAACTCAAGAATATAAGATATATGATTGAAAATATAGTGCAAGATAAAAGTAAAAGGAACCAGGAAATACGAGTTAGAGCGGCGAGCGAAACTTCTCAGTAAACACACTGAGTGGTGGTAAGATTTGTGGCCGAGTTGCAGAGCGAAGTGGCGGTGGTGGCCAATAGAAAGATAGTCAGTGAGAGAAAGTGTGGGTTAGAGAACGCAAAAATAAAGTTACAGTACAGTGTGTGTATATATATATATATATATATATATATATATATATATATATATATATATATATATATATATATATATATATATATGAAGAAAGAGAAGAGATAAAAGATAAGTAAGAGCTAGTGAGAGAGAGCACGTTCGGAGAAATATGAAGAAACAGTGAAAAGGACAGATATTCAGAAAGAGTGGAGGAGGGCGGTAGACAGACAGACCATCCCCCAGACAGAAGGAAAAAGAAAGAAATAGACGAGGTGGTGGCGTCCGCTTTTCATTTTACAACCAACGTGATGGTTCGCACAAGCATACAAAATGAAGCTACTCTGTGTGTGTGTGTGTGTGTGTGTGTGTGTGTGTGTGTGTGTACAAAGGGATTGCCGTTCATATTCTGTTAGAAATTAACAAAATTAACTACGAAGTAATGAACATATGTTGTGTTGAAAATTTGTTATATTTTTCTCATTATGTATTTAGTTGTTGGTGTTCCTTTCATGCCTCCTGACCATATTTCCTTGCTTTCATTTATGTCTTTTCATGAAGGTACAGTTGGACACATGAATGGGTAGTACAGCCCAGGTGAAAGATACTTGTCCCATTTCAGTAACCAGTGTCTATTATCAGGTACTTGCTTTTTATTACCATCCTCAATACTGACTTCTGCCCCTGATGTCTCCTATTTGGCACTAAGGAATTTGATATTGGGAGAAATTGACCATCTTTCACTTGGGCTGTACCACCGAGTCATGTGTCCAACTGTACATTAGAAAGCAGTGAATGAAATTGATAAGTTTTCTTCTTTCCTTTTTCATTTTTATAAATATGTTTTCTCGTATGTAGTTTTCCGTCACATTTTTTTTTTTTTTTATTATTATTCTCATGATTCTGTTATGTACAGTCATGAGCACTAATAAGTATTCAGGTGTGCTGCAAATATCTAGAGACAGTAAATAAATGCACAATAAGATCTCCATTGGAATTAGTTCGTTGGTGAATTGGACTGTTCATTGCTTCAACCAAAGACCTCTATTTATTAGTACTCGAAACTGTACTTTTTTAACTTTATTTCGTCCTTATATTCGTTTTCCCTTTGAGGCAAAAGCTAGGAGAGACTGAAGTGAGGAAAGATATTATTTTATAAGATAACAGGATACATGAGATTTCTTTTCTGTTCTTATATCTCACTTTATAGTCTCCCATTTCTTTTTCTTTGTGGAGTTAATGTATGTATACTTTTGCGTCTTCCTTTTTGCCTTTTATGTTTTACTGTTATTCCTTGTGTTACGGCTTGACCTTCCAGCTTTTCTTTCCTTTTTATCTCCCTTTCTGTCTCCTCTCCTTTCTATCTCCTATCCTTTCTACCTCTTCTCCTTTCTATCTATTCTCCTTTCTATCTCCTCTACTTTCTACCTCCTCTCCTTTCTACCTCCTCTCCTCTCTATCTCCTCTCCTTTCTATCTCTTCTCCTTTCTATCTCTTCTCCTTTCCACCTCCTCTCCTTTCACTCATCCTCAATTATTTCTTCTTTTTGAATATCTGGCGCCCTTTCATCTAATAATATATTCATCCTTTTCTTTCACATCCATCCCCTTATTTCTCTCCTCCTTTTCTTCGTTTAATCTCTGTTCACCTTCTTCCCCTTTCTCCTCCGTTTACTGTTTTTTTTTTTCTGAATATTCCACATCAACATTTAATACAACTTGCCTCTTATTCTGTTTTTACTACTCACTCCTACTTTATATATAGCAATTTTTTCCAATTTCTCTACTTTCCTCTTCTCAGTTTTTCCACGTACACACTCCTCCTTTTCTCTCGTATTTTTCTTCTTCTCACTCACCTCATTGTCCTCTTCATTCTTCTATTTCTTCTCCTCTTTCACCAGTCTTCCTCTTGCCGTCTTGATTGCATTTTCCCGTCCCCCTCCCTTCCTTCGTTTGTGTGTGTGTGCATCTTGTTGTATATTTAGGTGCTTGTGTGTTGCTCTTTTGCATGATTGTGTGTGCCTGTGCGTGCATTTATGAGCGTGTGCATATAAATGTGTATCGCAGGGATGTGGCTTTTGTGGTAGTATTTTCTTTATGCGTGTATCTATGTTCCCTTCATGAGTACGTTACCTTCGCAGACTGAGTTTACAGAAGATTATGTATGCTTGTTGTTTGGCTAACTTACCAGGGTTATTTTAAAACTTACAGACGTCACAGGATAAACAGGATGATTTGGCGATATAAACAAAGAAAGGACTCAGTTTTTTTGTGGATTCAAGTCAGATATCAAGGTCAATAGAACCACACACACACATACTAAGTCTATAAACAGTATATATATATATATAATGAGAGAGAGAGAGAGAGAGAGAGAGAGAGAGAGAGAGAGAGAGAGAGAGAGAGAGAGCCGTGCATAGGGAGACAGACGGAGACAAAGACAAGAAGAAAAAGAATTATGAAACAGAACATGAAAGAGAAAAAGAAAGAAGGATTGAGAGAATGAATGAAAGACTGAGGGAGCGGGCATTAGTAGGAAGAAGGAAGATGCTGCTAACTGGAGCATGTAAGTCTTCAAAGAGAAATTAATGCTGAGATCCCCACACTGCCTCTCTGATGCGCTCTGTGTGTGTGTATTTGTTTATTTGTTTTCGCATTTCTTTATAACTGTGAACGTGTGTATGTTTGCACTTGTTTCTTTGCTTGAGTTAGCGTGTATATTCGTGTGAGTATGTGTGTGTGTGTGTGTGTGTGTGTGTGTGGTGGGTGTGTGTGTGTGTGTGTGTGTGTGTGTGGTGTGTGTGTGTGTGTGTGTGTGTGTGTGTGTGTGTGTGTGTGTGTGTGTGTGTATTAGGAAATATGTAAGAGCACTTGTGAGTGTTTGCGTAATCGTCTTTTTTTTTTTTTTTTTTTGTATCAGTGACTGTTTGTTTTTGCCTCTGTTTTTATAAAGTGGACTTTCATAAATATTTCCCTGTGCATCGTGAGTATGAATGCATGCATAGGCTTGAGCCCATGGGCTTACTTATTGATCTCTTTGTTGATGAATCGGCAGTAAGGGCCTGTACTTGGTTTCATATTTGAATTCTTTGTGTATCTGAGTGTACAGCAGTTCGGGAACACCTAAATTTGAGTAAGTGAATGAATTTACGTCTAACCAAGGGAATACCATGTACTTGATAATATTCCTTCTTCAACTTCCAGTCAACTTCAGTGCCAGTTTCGCCTTCATTACCACACCAACAAACCTCCACTCCCACAGCTCTATCTCTACTATGTTACCTCTTTCTCCTTCTTTTTATCGTCCAATTTTCCTGCATCCAGTTCCTGTGCCTCCACTACAGGACCCACCCACGTCTACTTCCACAGCCAACCTATCAGTCTTCATATTTACCTCCACTCCACTCTGTCACCTTCCTCCCTCACCCTCTCTTCCCTCCTTCATCTTTTGCTGCACCTCCGCCTCCACTCCCAGCCCTCCACTCAGCTCCACCGCTGCTAAGATATAAATAAATGCTGAGAAGTGCTCCCTTGGGTTGGACCTGTTGCAGAGTGCCAGGTTTAGTTGCTCGTAGGTGTACAGTAGAGTCCTCTGTATTTCCCTCTTACTACACTGTTCTGGAGTAATTCAAAGAGGTTGATATTGGCACTTTGAAAAGATTTTACATACATATATATACCAGGCCTTCCTCTCCAAGATTATACCTCATCACAATGGCCGAGTCAGTGTCTTGCAGTTGAGAACGTAATAGATATTTTAACATTCTTTGACGTAGAAGTAAAGATTGATATATTTGCATAGGAACTGCATATCCATGTAGCCTGCTGTCTTCAGAAACACCCAGAGACGAGCTGTTATCGACACTACTGTATGTTCTCTCTAGGTTAACGGTGCCAGACCTTGGAGACAGTGCTATGAAATAAATGGTTGTACTCATCTTTGGTCATATTACTTCCTTGTTTTCTGGATGGGTGCCAAGTTTAATTAAGTTGGGTGATGAATGGATGGATGGCCGTGTTGAAGAGGTGACCCGGTGTTGTCCCCACACTCCTTCCTTCCATCACACCATCCAACCTTCACTTCTCTCCTCCATCCATCTATATATCCCTTGCTCCCTCTACCCTCCCCTTGCTCTCTCCCTCCCTCGTACATTTCTTCCTCTCTCTGCCACTTTCCCTCCCCATTCACCTGCTCTAACGCTCCACTTTCCACATGGTATCCTCTCCTCCTTCTCCTTATATTCTACCTCCTCTTCCGCTACCTCCCTCCCGCTTATTACTCCTCTTCATATACTACTCCCCTTCACCTCCCATCTCAACCTTCAGACCACTCTTCTCTCTTCCTACTCTTCCCACCCCCTCCCCTTACCCTTAGAGATGGCAATATATTGTGTGTGTGTGTTTGTGTGTGTGTGTCATTACAAACAGTCGATACACCTTACTATAGTCAAACCAGAATATACTGAGCCCTAGGGTGGGGTCCGGATTAAGAGCGGCATTGCCAAATCATCACCAAAACAAACCCATATCGTTAAAATTTTAATGCATAAGCCAATTTGTAGTAGTTCTAAGTATTCGATATATAATACAATGTTAAAAAGAAGTATTTATAATGACGAGTTAGGTTCATTGTAAGTATATTGACAACAACTCTATACAACATGTGACATGCTATTTTGTACATGCTGCCACATCTCCTGTGACAAAGGGTTAATGGCGGGTCAAGGACACGTGTACTCATGTCAGTCACCTGGTCATTCTCGCACCATGTGGGTATGTTTTGGTGGTGATTTGGCAACGCTGCTCTTAATCCTCGACCCTACCCGAAGGCTCAGTATATTCTGGTTTGACTATAGTGTATTTTAGTCACACTGCTCGTAGGGTTTTAAGGGGGAAATTTTGTGTTGGTAAATCTTGGGCAATTGAATCCTCCAAACTATTCCAAGCAACAGAGCACCATTATTTTTGCTTATCTGGTCGTGTTTTCTGGCATACTTTGGAGGAATCAAGGCACTCCAATGTACCAAAAAAGAATTGCCCCCTTAAACACCTGAAAACCTCCAAGTCATCTTAAAAAATCAATATAATAATATGACGCCCACGGTAAAAATTATGGCCAAAATGAGTCGCTCAAATTTTGGCCACTTATGTCTTAAATTCATGGTAAGTAAGGAAGCAACATTCATGACGCGTCGAGTTAGTTAGCATAGCTCTCAGGATGCCACCCACTTCACTTTTCTCATGTTTTCCTCTCACGGCCAATCTTGCCTACCATCCCTTTCTCCTATTCATTTTCCTCCTATTTTCCTCTACTTTTAACTTTTTTTTCTACTAGTTTACGTCCTCCTCTTTCTCATCTTCCTCTATATCTTTTTCCTCCACTTCATACTTTTTTTTCTACTAGTTTACGTCCTCCTTTTTCTCATCTTCTTCTATATCTTTCTTCCTCCTTATTTTTTCTTTCTCTCCTCCTCCTCCAACTCTATCCTCATTCTGTCTTTCGTTCTATCCTCCCACATGATCTATTAATTATTCTCTCTGCTTTCCGTGCCTCTTTTCTCCATTCCCCTCCCTCCCTCCCTACCATATCAGATGACCATTTTAACCCTGTATTCTTTCACCTCTATCTATATATATTCCCCATCTCTCGCCATCGTACCTTTCCCCCGAGAACACACAACCTCTCATTCCCTCTATTTTTTTTTTTCCTTCCCCTTTTACCATACGTTTATCACATTATATCTTCCTTTTTCTCCTATATTTTTCTCATTTTATCCAGAGCTGCTTCCCTCCCTCCCTCCCTCCCTCTATTCCGTATTCCAACTTTCTCTCACTCCCCCCCCCCCTCCATGTCTCTCTCTCCTATCCACCATTCAGCTCCCACTCTAAGTAACTTTGTGATTGGATAATTTAATGAGGAAGGAGGGTGGAGGCGGCACCAGGAAATAGGGAGAAGGACCGTTTGTGTGTGTGTGTTTGTGTGTGTGTGTGTGTGTGTGTGTGTGTGTGTGTGTGTGTGTGTGTGTGTGTGTGTGTTACGCTTCCTTGTCCTCTGTGCCGTGTGGTGAGAGAAATAGAAAGAGAGAGAGAGAAAGAGAGAGAGAGAGAGATAGATAGATAGATAGATAGATAGATAGATTGGGAAATGAAGACAAATGGAGAGAAATGGAGATAAAAGGAGAGAAAGAGACCGACAGACAGTGGCACAGACAGACAGAGGTGAAGACGAAGAACAGGGATGGAGAGAGTGAAATGGAAGGGATGAGAAGAGCTAAAGGAAGTGAGCAAGAGAGTAAAGGAGCCGACAGTGACCGTGAGAAGGAAAGTTAGTGGGTGAGGGAATGAGAGAAGGACGCAGGGAGACAGACAAGAATATCGACAGGGAGACAGACAGGGTGATAGAAGGGATATATGCAAACAGACAGACAGGGAGACAGACAGACAACCAGACAGACAGGAAGACAAGCAGGAGACAGGCAGGAAGCGACCGCGGACAGGGAGACAGGCGGGGAAGCAGACAGAGAGACAAATATACAGTGATGCAGAAAGACAGTGAGATGGAGAATTATTCAGGTGTAGAGGGAGGGAAGGAGGCATGAGAGGAGGGGAGGGGAAGGGAAGAGAGTTGGAAGGAGGGTGGCAAGAGGGGAGGGAGAGGTGGTAGGAAGGAAGGAAACAGGCGGAAGGGAAAGATGAAGGGAGACACGAGAGCAAGGGGAGAGGAAAAGTAAGCAGGGGGAAAGGCAGGTGTGTGGATAGATAGGTTGGTAAAGAAGAAAGTAAGTGAATGAATGAATGTGTACGCTTGAAGGGAGGGAGTGGGGAAATGATGATAGAAAGAATGGATGAGAGAAAGAGACAATCAGAGAGGGAGAGAAGAGGGAAAGGTTGATAGAAAGAACAGAGGAGAGAAAGAGACAATCAGAGAGTGAGGGATGGAGGGAGGGAGGGAGGTGGGAAAGGATGATAGAAAGAATGGAGGAGAGAGACAATCAGAGAGGGAGGGAGGGAGGGAAGGGAGAAAGGATGATAGAAAGAACAGAGGAGTGAAAGAGACAATCAGAGAGTGGGGGATGGATGGAAGGGGGGAGGGAGAAAGGATGATAGAAAGAATGAAGGACGAAAAGAGACAATCAGAGAGGGAGGGAGGGAGGGAGAGAGGGGGAAAGGATGATAGAAAGAACAGAGGAGTGAAAGAAACAATGAGAGAGGGAAGGAGACATGTAAGTAACTCAAAAGTTAAAGTGACAATGGCTGGAGTCCTGACAAGGTTCGTAGAGCGACATCTTCCTGTAAAGAAAGTCCTGCTTTTAACTCTTTCTCCTGCTACACGAACTTGAAGAGCGGGAAGTGACTGACTCTTAATTAACACCAAGATTACCAAGATTAAGTTTCTGATGGGAGTCGGACTGTCCTAATGGGTACTCCTGTCGCCTCGTAAGAGAATGTTTCAGAACGAATTTTCCAGTATAACCCAAATGTAACTCCATGAATCCCACTGAAATACAGGAAAAATTCAGATGGTGAAAAATATAAGTTAATTAAATAAAGTAAATGTTGAAATTGATACTATACCATTAGAGCACTACAGACGTAAATACAATACCAAATAAACCTCTTTGAACCCAAGGAACGTAGAGGGACAACAAATAACTTTAGAGAACATCAAATAAATCCCCCAGTTACCATAAGAACTGCTAAAACAAAGAATATTTCTACTCACAGAACTCATATTAATCCTCTAGTACCCATATAACTCCACAAAAACCAAGCAAAATAATAATAATAATAATAATAATAATAATATAATAATAATAATAATAATAATAATAATAATAATAACAAAAGCAAAGTGTATGTTATCCCCAGAACACAAAATAAATCATTCCCCGCCCCAGAGGAAAGCCGAGAAATGGTCGCACCAAAAGAATAACCCGTATATTTATAACCTAGTTCGCCACGTGAGGATTCCTGTACAGCCACTCCGGTGTGATGTGCTGTTTGTATCACGACCAGTCTCTCCTTGCCTCTATGCCGTACACATAACATACCCACTGCTGGTTACTTCTTCCCCTCACCCCTTTATTAATACCTTGTCTGTTTGTATCACGACTGGTCCCTCCTTGCCTCTACGCAGTACACATACTCACTACTGGTTACTTCTTCCCCTCACCTCTTTCTTAATACCTTGTCTGTCTTGCCTTGCTCTGGTTATATCAATCATTCTTCTCCCTCGTGACTCAGGATGTGATTTATTGAAAGTGTCCCCCACGTTTTGAGACGGTCCAACACCATGCATTCTGAATAGAGGTTAAAAGGCCTCTGACATCGTCGTACACGGTGTATATTGTGAGACGTTATCTATTCATTTTTACATCCTTTTACTCCAAGGCATTGAGAGGATTCTTTACCAGTAGCTTTTTCTTATTATTTTCTTTATTATTTCTTAGTTTATTTCTTATTTATTTCTTAGTTTTTTCTTATTGTAATTTAATGTTCTTTTGACTAGTGTATCATGTGGTGAGGCTAGACATTAGATAATCAGTCTCTAATGTATCTGTAGTTTCTATAGTATAACCGTATATACAGTGCATGTGGTTTGGGTATTTCATTTTTTCGTGTAAAATAGCTGCCAAGAATTTCAAAACACACATATAGGTAACGTAATGAAACATCTAACGGCGTCCCCTGTAGTTACTAGTATTAGGTTGGAGAGGTATCCTATGAAATAAGCTAAGTAGAAGTTCGTAAAGGGCTGCAATTAAAGACTTACTCATCTGTCACACGTCTTAATTAATGAGTTAAGATAAACAAACAATGGTCAATAAGCTACGTCTGTGTTAATCCTGTGTGCTTGGAATCTTCTAACCACGACCGTACCTCTCCTCTTTGCCTCTCCGTCTCACCATAAGTTATCCATTATCCCACGGTATAAGTAAGTGTTGCCTTATGAGACGTCGTTCCTCTCGCAGGTTATCAGTGTCACAGAGTAAGTTATTGCCCTCTCTCAGTCGATATCATTCATGCCCCTCCTAGTGCTTTTTGTTGTGTGAAGTGATGGATGGTTTGGGTACGTTCGCTGGCGTGAGCTTCGTGTCCCTCTTATAACGACGCATAATTAATTATACTTTTGCCAGAATTTACAATAGCAGGACACTTTGAATGCTTAGCGGTGTAAGTAAGGTGTAAAGTGAAAGATGCCTACAGCAAAATAAAAATAATTGTAAAAATAATGACCGCAATTAAATGAAAAGTAAGAAGATGCCACTTAAGAAAATTTATTAAAAGACTGCTCATGAAAAAAAAAAGAACAGTAAAGCATAATAAAATATACCAAACAATCAACCAGGGGGAACCAGGGAAGCATTGAAATTTCCCGAAAAAAACAATATGACGGTCATTATTTTGAAAACGTAAAGAGAATAAAAGAAAAGAAAAGAAAAATATTCAATGGTGAAAGGAGTCTGGGCGAATCGGATGAAGTTAACAAAAAAAAAAAAAAAAAAAAAAAAAAAAAAAAAAAGTGGGATAAAAATCTTTCTATGTATAAAAAAGTGGAGGCATCATTTTCTCTTTGGGTGGGCATTAGGGGGTAAGGAACGGGCCGAGTTGGA
>JAWQEG010007549.1:0-32016 GCA_033782935.1 Petrolisthes cinctipes
TGTTATTATTTTCTATTAATTATATCTACAATTGAAGGTATGGGGACTGTGCTTGTAGCGGTCGGTTCGTGCCCTTATCGGTGTGAGGATGTTGGAGTGTCGGGTTTTCTCGCCGTGGTGGTGGGTGGCGGGGGGGGAAGCATTTCTCGGTGTCTAGGGTTGTTTAGTAGTTGTACACTGAATCCTTTTAAGATGTTAAGGTGTGTACTGTCCAGGGAGGTCATTTGTAGGATGTCTAGGGCTTCTTTGTAGGTGGTATAACGAGTGCCCAGTATGATACGACAGGCTCTTTTCTGTATCCTCTCAAGTTGTTTTTTCTGGGTGTTATTGATGGATGGAGACCAACTTGGGGCGGCATACGTAAGCTTGGAGAGTACAAACATTTGGTAAATACCCCTCAGCTCCCACTCTGGTGTGCCTAGGGATTGTGTGTGTGTGTGTGCGTAAGTCTCCCTCTGCCAGTACATAGCCTCTCTATCACCAAGACTCCTATTGTGCTTCCCCGGGGCCACACACGGTAACTGGGTGTCTTGCGGCCCCAAGCTAAATCAATAGGAGATCTCGGGGCAGCAGTGTCCCCTAGAGGTATATGTGCATCCCTATCATATACCAACAACTGCACGAACCCACTGCCTTGTGGTTTAGTCCAGTAAGACAAAGGCTAGGGGAGCACACCCTGAGAGAAAAGCAGATGTTGGGGTCACGTCCTGGCGGGTTCCGACAAACTGGAATTCCAGCAGTCCCCTGCAGTATTGAGCAGGAACTGGTCGTCTTGGGCCACCCCCTTGCCATCAGCAACCCCAGTTTGGTACCTACAGGAACACTGAAATCGTCTAAAAACAGATTAGATAAGTTCCTAAAGACAGTACCGGACCAGCCACTGCTTCCATATTACCACTTAACTATGGACAGCAACAGTCTACTCCATCAGATCAACCGCACCACATGAGGGAAGCGCTCCACGTGGCCCTGGCTCAAAAACTGGGCCAAACTACATCTCAGGACATCTCAGGTGTGTGTGTGTGTATGTGAATGTATATGTGTGTGTGTGTTTATGTGTGTTCAAGTTCTTTGACGTGTGTGTGTGTTTGTGTGTTTTTGTGTGTGTAAAGCATGCCGCTAACGAGGTAATTGATGCTTGGGGGTGGTGGAATAGGGGGAGTGAAGGGTGGATTGGGGGGTAACAACAATGTTAACAACTAAGTAAATTGACTAGATTGGCGTTTCCTACATACGTACACACACACACACATACATACACACATGCACAGACACCCACACACACGTCAAAAAAATAAAAAATAAAATAAATAAAAAAAACACACAACAAGGATTCAGGATTTACAATAGGAAAGAAGTGAAGCATAAATTTAACCTTTTCCTTGCGCGCGCGCCTGTGTGTGTGTGTGTGTATTTCAAATTCTTTGACGTGTGTGTGTGTGTGTGTGTGTGTGTGTTCGAGCTCTTAGATGTATGTATGTATGTATGTATAATATGAATGCATGTATGTATATATGATTGCATGTATGTATGTACAGTATGTAAAAAAAACACACACACACAACAAGGATTCAGGATTTACAATAGGAAAGAAGTGAAACATAAATTTAACCTTTGCCTTGCGCGCGTGTGTGTGTGTGTGTATTTCAAATTCTTTGACGTGTGTGTGTGTGTGTGTGTGTTCGAGCTCTTAGATGTATGTATGTATGTATAATATGAATGCATGTATGTATATATGAATGCATGTATGTATGTACAGTATGTATGTATGTATGTATGTACAGCCATGGCTGATAGTGCTGGACCAGGGTCCAAGGAGTGTTGGAGAGCAAGTGAACAGAGTTCGAAAAGTGAGTATTCTAAACCTCTCTCAACGTTGAGAATGGTTTGGAAAATTCACTTGTTCGAACTCTGTTCAGTTGCTCTCCAACAGAAAGGATCCGAGCCATATCGCCGCCCCAAACTCAGGTGGGCTAGAGACTGTGGTGCGCGAGTGTACAGTCGCCAGCACTGCCGTGTGGTACAGGGGCTCACATGTTTAAGAGATTAAAGTGATGTAGTTCCTTAAGCAACAAAGTTCACTTCATTAGCTAGTGTATCGAGGATACTCCATCTCACACACGTGGATTGTTTCGAGCTAAATAATCACAGTGGTGCTACATCTCTGAATATGTGTGAGCCCCTGTCCACACGGCAGTGCTGGCGAGTGTACGTATGTATGGATGTTTCCGGTTGCTTTGTTTACAAGGAAAATTATGAACACAAGCCCGGGAGTGTCAAGCTTGTATGTGTGTATTTGTGTGTGTATGTATGTATGTATGTATGTGTGGGTGTGTGTGTGTATGTATGTATGTATGTGAGTGTGTGTGTGTGAGAGAGAGAGAGACTATGTTTGTGTGTGTGTGAGTATGTGTGTGTGTGAGTATGTGTATGTATTTGTGTGTGAGAGAGAGAGAAAGAGAGAGAGAGAGAGAGAGAGAGAGAGAGAGAGAGAGAGAGAGAGAGAGAGAGAGACATGTGAATGTATATGTATGAGAGAGAGAGAGAGAGAGAGAGAGAGAGAGAGAGAGAGAGAGAGAGAGAGAGAGAGAGAGAGACTGTGTTTATGAGTGACTCTGTTAAGAGACCAATCCCTACCCCCCCCCCTCCCTACCCCCTCACAATAAAATTCTTAACACGAAAACCTAAAGCTCTCTCTCTCTCTCTCTCTCTCTCTCTCTCTCTCTCTCTCTCTCTCTCTCTCTCATATATATCTTCTAATTAAATACAAGTAGCTACTCTCTCTCTCTCTCTCTCTCTCTCTCTCTCTCTCTCTCCTATATGGAAGGAGCTTGTTTATTTCGTGGCAAAAGAGAGAGAGAGAGAGAGAGAGAGAGAGAGAGAGAGAGAGAGAGAGAGAGAGAGAGAGAGAGAGAGAGAGAGAGAGAGGTAAGCATCACACTAATTAAGTAGGTGTTATTGAGGTGTGTGTGTGTGTGTGAAGAGGGTGTTAATGAAGTAAGTGTGTGTGTATGTGTGTGTTTTAATGAAGTGAGTGAGTGAGTGACAGATTGAGTGTCTGTGTGTGTGTGTGTGTGTGTGTGTGTGTGTTCCTTCCTTCATTATCATTATTATTATTATTACTACAATTATTACTATTACTATTATTATTATTATTATTATTACTATTACTACTACTACTACAGACTTCCTTAATTAACACACATACACACACACGAGCTCTGAGCTCATTCCGGGAGGGTAACAGTTGGTGAGCACGTGTCCAGGACGTGATCAAGGCCAGGTGAAACAAACAAACGAAACAAACAAACACACAAGGAAAAACAAACAACATTGCTTGGTGCTACATAAAACAAATTTATTATTTCAATCACAACAAAAACAACAAAATTAACATTATTAATATTACTACTACTATTATTATTATTATTATTATTATTATTATTATTATTATTATTATTATTATTTTATTTTTTTTATTTTTCTATTTTTTCATTTTTGCTGTGACATAATCACAACTACAACCACAACTTAATAATAATAATAATAATAATAATAATAATAATAATAATATATACTTCAAATAAATACATTAATACTATTACTATGAGAGAGAGAACTGTGTTGTAATAATAATAATAATAATAATAATAATAATAATAATACTTGATTGGAGGTATGGATAGGTTATAACAGTGAGGTTAATTAATTTATTCACATATTAATAAATATTTCTTAAAAATTGGAGACTTCTGATTCCTCCTGTGTGTGTGTGTGTGCGTGTAATGATGAGGCTGTGTGTGTGTGTGTGTGTGTGTAATGATGAGGCTGTGTGTGTGTGTGTGTGTGTGTAATGATGAGGCTGTGTGTGTGTGTGTGTGTGTGTGTAATGATGAGGCTGTGTGTGTGTGTGTGTGTGTGTGTGTGTGTAATGATGAGGCTGTGTGTGTGTGTGTGTGTGTGTGTAATGATGAGGCTGTGTGTGTGTGTGTAATGATGAGCCTGTGTGTGTGCGTGTGTGTGCAATCACAAGGCTGTGTGTGTGTGTGTGTGCGTGTGTGTGTAATGATAAGGCTGTGTGTGTGTGTGTGTGTGTGTGCGTGTGTGTGTAACGATAAGGCTGTGTGTGTGTGTGTGTGTGTGTGTAATATTGAGCCTGTGTGTGTGTGTGTGTGTGTAATGTTGAGGCTGTGTGTGTGTGTGTGTGTGTGTATAATGATAGTAAGTAAGTAAGTAAGTAAGTAAAGGTTTATTGCCCTTAAATTTCCAATACATTATGGAGCAGGAAACATAACACAAATAAACAATGGCAAGTCGAAGCTTCCCGACAGACTTGATTACATATTATTACATTTGAATGATCACACTGCAACACACAGATAGAGCATATAAGAACAGCAATGCAATAGTTGTAGTAATATTCACAAATCATAAAACAACAATAAAAACAATCAACAATACCATCATCCATACCACATACCATATTATACTACACACTATAGTAACACACCAGATATATAATATATACAAACTGATTTCTACATTAACTGTTTTGGTAGTTATATAAATATATTTTTAAAGATTTTTTAAAAGTTGATAAACTACCACTATAAAGAAGAGTTTTAATTCTTAAAGGCAATGAATTCCATAATTGTGGACCGAAGCATAGTACACTGTGTTTAAAAAGAGATGTTCTGAACTGTGGACATATGAGATTGACATTATTACCACGAGTGTTGTATAATGTACATACCACTCTGAAAGGTTGAGCTCCACAATATTGTGTAAGATATTTATATATATTTAATAGTACAAAATATTTATGAATGTTTGTGAAATTAAGAAAATTTTGTGTATTTATTATATTTCGTGAGGACTGAAACCTATTCATATAAAATATGCATCTAAAGATTTTATTTTGAGCTATTGATAATTTTTTGATGAAGGATTGCCAGGTACATGCCCAGACTGATACACAATAGGTGATGTGGGGGTAACAAAGTGTATAGTAAATACTAATGAGGGATTCAGGTGTGAGAAAATTACGAACTCTGAACAAAATGCCACACATCCTTGATAATTTACTTGTAACAAATGAGACCTGTTGATTCCAATTCATATTCTCATCTATACAAACTCCTAAAACTTTTGTGAATTTTACTCTGCCTATTGTGTTTCCTTCTATGGTTACAGGAAGAGTGTTATGTTGTAGTGACGGTTTTGGAAGAATATATAATTAGTTTTTGTAATATTCAGACTCAAATTATTTATCTTAATCCAATGATAAATTTTTCCTAATTCTGTAATTAAATTCATATGAAGATCATTAACGTTTATATTGTCCATTAGTAGATTTGTATCATCTGCATTAATGGTGTATTTGAATTTTGAACTTCCATTAACAATGTCGTTTATATAGATGAGAAAATGTATCGGTCCTAAAATTGACCCCTGTGGTACACCTTTGTTAACTGTCCTAAAAGAAGAATGCGTGGAGTTACAGTATACAGCTTGAGACCTATTGATTAAGTAACTTTCAAATAGTTTTAAAGGAATACCTCTAACACCATAATGACTAAGCTTATTCAATAAAATTTTGTGATTTAAAGTATCGAAAGCTTTAGACAGGTCTAAGAATATTCCTATTAAATAATGTTTTTTTCTAAATATTGATATACATTAGAGGTGAACTGTAATATGACTGTTTCTGTGGAACGACCTGCCCTGAATCCATGCTGACTGTCAGTGAGTAGATTATTATTTTCAAGAAATGTTACAAGACGGGAAGTAATGACTTTTTCAAAGACCTTACTGAATGCTGGAAGTATTGAGATAGGCCTGTAATATTTAATATCGGATCTCTTGCCTGATTTTAGAAGTGGTTTAACTTTAGCTTTTTTTAGTGCGTCCGGAAAAATACCAGTTTTTAATGTTAAGTTCACTATGTGTGTTAATGGAACAGATATGACATTAGCTGTATGTTTTAAAGCAACTGGGGAAATATCATCATATCCGGAGGAAGAAGTTTTAGATGCTGTAATACATTTTACAATTTCATATATAGTAGCAGGACATAGATACATTGAAAAATTGGGAGAATTATGTAAATAATCATAAAATCCATTTCCTATAATTTCTGTTGCTTGCCCTCCTGCTCTCAGATAGTGTTCATTAAATGTATCTGGAATATTATTACTAAATGGTCTTATCTCAATTTCACTATTTTTGCCATGGGCAGATCTACCTAATGTGTTATTTATTGAGTTCCAGTGAGACTTGGGGTTGCCTTGGCTAGTTAGTAATTGGTCTTGGTAATACTTCTTCTTTGCTTCTTTTAAAAGTGATGTTAGTCTATTTCTATATGCCCTGTATTGTTCTCGATAAGTTATAGGCCATTTATATGCTAATCTTTGAGTCGATGTTTTTCTCTAATGATCTTTTTTAATGCTGGAGTAATATGTGGACTGCGGTCATCTTTGTTTTGTACTTTAATTGTTTTATCTGGGAAGCAATTATCATATACTATTTTAAAGTTGTCGTAAAATAGATTATATGAATTGTTAGGGCAGGTACATTTAATGACATCAGACCAATCTATGCGAGAAAGTGCAGTACTGAATGTATCCAAAGCTTCCTGGGTTGCAACGAGGGAGCTTCACTGGCGTGTACGAGTGTGTGTGTGTGTATATGTATTGTATTTGTGTGTGTATGTATTATTAGATTGTACAATGTCAGGATTTAATAAAATTGTATTAACTTAATAAATTGTCAGGATGTATTTTATTATATATATATATATATATATATATATATATATATATATATATATATATATATATATATATATATATATATATATATATATATATATATATATATATGTACTTAACTAATGCAAGGCATCTTGCAACATGTAATTGCCCCCCTACAGCAGATGTTGGCCACACCCTGTGTAGAGGGTGTGGCATCGCCGGGTCCTCTGGAGAGGGCTCGGCGTCATCGGACCAGGTTAGTACTACCCTTTACATTCCACAGTGCTATTGGTTTGTAAGCTTCCCAACCAAAAGCTGAGTATCCACATTCACAAAATCTATCCAACAGGTAGATAATGATGATCACTGTATAGTTTACTCACCAAATTCATTAAATAATTCACCCATAAGTCATTAACACGGCTAACATTCTTTCGTGTGTGTGCTTACAAACCTATACCAACCACTGTGGAATCGACCCAATATCTTTTGTTTGATTTAAGTATTTTTATGTTGATGTGTAAATCAAACATAGTTTTTCTATTAAAACTTTAAACAATTAAAACTTTATACAATTTGATAATTTATTTAAATTTTGGACTTCATAGCATTTCATGATTAAACTTAGACTTAATTAGACTTAACAAATATTTAAATAAAACCTTTTGAGTATTTTTTTTTTATTAATTTAATAGTAACAATTAAACTATGTAAAAAAAATAATAAGTATAATTATTAATCCATGATATATTTATTTATTGTATTTATTTATTTTCCACTCCGGCTGTTGGTTGATGTCCTACTACTACTACTACTACTACTACTACTACTACTACTACTGCCACTGCCACCACTACTACTACTACTACTACTACTACTACTGCCACCACTACTACTACTGCCACCACTACTACTACTGCCACCACTACTACTACTACTACTATTACTACTATTACTACTACTACTACTACTACTACTACTACTACTACTACTACTACTACTACTACTACTACTACTACTACTACTACTACTACTACTACTACTACTACTACTGCCACCACTACTACTACTGCCACCACTATTACTACTACTACTACTGCCACCACTACTACTACTACTACTACTACTGCCACCACTACTACTGCCACCACTACCACTACTGCCACCACTACTACTACTACTACTACTGCCACCACTACTACTACTACTACTGCCACCACTACTACTACTACTACTACTACTACTACTGCCACCACTACTACTACTGCCACCACTACTACTACTACTACTATTACTACTATTACTACTACTATTACTACTACTATTACTACTACTACCACCATCGCCTTCACATCGTCTGTTATAAAATGGTGAGTATTTTAACCATTAGTTCCAAAAATAATACAATAATTTCCTTGACAGATTTTAATACAATAACTTTTTTTACAGATTTTAATACGATAATTTTTTTTTTACAGATTTTAATGCAATAAAATTTTTGTACATATTTTAATATAATAATTTCCTTTACAGATATTAATACAATAACTTATTTTTTTTCAGATTTCAACAATATTTTTTTCTTTTTTTACAGATTTTTTTCATTATTTTACATAATTTTTTTCCTTATTTTACATATTTTTTTTTTTTTTACAGTTTTATTTTCATTTTTTCTACAGATTTTTTTTTCATTTATTTCCATTTTTTTTTTTCATTTTTTACAGATTTGTTTTTTCAATAAAAATAAATATATGCATCGCTTGTTTTTTAATCTTTTGGTGTGAGTCATTGATAAAATTAATTAAAGTAAAACTAAAGAATAATAAGAAATGAAAAGAATTGAAATAAAATGAAAATAAACGAATAATAAATGGAAGATAAAGATGAAAATAATAAAAAAAATAATATAATAAAATGCAAATGGATTTTTTTTTTTTTTTTAATATTTAAATGGTGAATAAATAAAAATATAAATTAATGACCTTTGTGTTTCTAACTTGTGGGGAGTGAGGGGGTTGTGTTATAGTCCACCTAAACTATTTATTATTACACATTCCGTCTGTCAGTGTTAATTTTAGTTCACATTAAGGAGGTGTGGGATTAGGGGGACAGGCTTGGGGGGGGGGGGTTAATGGGGTGCGGGAGTAGGGGGACAGGCTGGGGAGGGGGGGTTTAGGGGTGTGCGGGAATATGGGACCGGCTTTCTACCCACCCCTAGCCTGTCCCCCTATTCTCGCACCCCCCCTCCGCCCCCAAACCTGTCCCCTACTCCTGCACCCCCTTAATGACAATCAACCCCAGTGTGATATCTCCAGCACATACTAAAACGGGACAAATTAACAGTTCAAATTAAGTGTTTATTATAACTCACTCTGATTGGACCACCTCAAAAAATCAATACTTAAGATTATCGCTGATTGGCTATAACCAAATGATCATTATTTTAGTGTTAAGGGGGTGCTGGAGTATGGGACAGGCTTGGTGGGGGACTGGGGGGTGCGGGAATAGGGGGACAGGCTTGGGGGGGGGGGTGCGGGAATAAAGGGACAGGCTTGGGGTGGGTAGAAAGCCTGTAACCTATTCCTGCACCCCCCTAACCCCACCCCCACCCCAGCCTGTTCCCCTACTCCCGCACCCCCTTAATATTAGCTCATTACGAGTCTAACACGTGTTATATGATTTGTATAACCTTATAGTACAAGAACAAACCCAAATATCATAGATTACACACTCGTCAATGTCTCGTTTCATTATAATGTGGATGACAAGTGGACGTCAAATTTTCGGAATTTTAATTAGGTCCATCTTTTTTCTATTCTCCTTAGCTGAGAAAATGGGAAGGATTGGAAAGAGGATGGGAATGGTTGAAGGAAGAATGGGAAGGGTTGAAGGAAGAATGGGAAGGGTTGAACGAAGAATGGGAAGGGTTGAACGAAGAATGGGAAGAGTTGAAGAAGAATGGGAAGGGTGGTAGAAGAAAGGGAAGGAATGATAAATTTAACAGCTGACTTACCGTAAATACTTTATATGAAATACAATAACCCAAATCATTACGCTGATAAATTTGAAGTTACTTTATGTTAAGTGGGTGTGGGAATAGGGGGACAGGTTTAGGGGGGTGCGAGGGGTTTTGGGGGGTGCGGGAGTAGTGGGACTGGCTTGGGGGGAGGTTAGGGGGATGCGAGAATAGGGGACAGGCTTTCTACCCTGTGGGTGGTTGGGAAGCTAACAAACCAATACCACTGTGGAATCGACTCCTAACTTTATGGGTTGATTCCACAGTGGTATTTGTTTGTTAGCTTGCCATCCAACTAACCAACCACACTTGTAAGCCTTCATTATTTTCCAAAAGGTGAGTATCCATATTCACAAACTCTATTAAAACAGTTAGATAATGATGATCACTGTATAGTTTATTCACCAAATTCATTAAATAATTCACCCATAAATCACTTAATAATAATAATAATGATGATCACTGTATAGTTTATTCACCAAATTCATTAAATAATTCAGCCATAAGTCATTTAATAATAATAATAATGATCACTATAGTTTATTCACCAAATTTATTAATTAATTCAGCCATAAGTCATTTACACGGGTAATGAGTGTTGTATGTAGAGGAAGAGTTATTGGATATTCACCTTGTTGAAGTATTTCAGTAATGTGTGTGAGGGTGAGGGTATCGTGGATGAGTGGGTCTGATAAAGTACAAGAGAAGAGGGGTGAGGATTTGAAGGAAGTGGGGGGAGGGGGGTTACAGGGGTTTCAGCCCTGTTTCCCTAAGGTTAAAGCCCTGGAAGAAAAATGATGATTAGTTTATTGTTGTTGATTGGCTGTGGTGTGTGTCATTTTTGTATGCAATGAACGCAGGAATATCTGAAGGAGACACACACACACACACACACATACACACACACACACACATACACACAATTATGAGAATATACGAATGCACACACATAGGCCTACGTTACACACACACACACACACAGTCATGAGAATATACGAATGCACACACATAGGCCTACGTTACACACACACACACACACACACACACACGCACACAATCATGAGAATATACGAATGCACACATACATAGGCCTACGTTACACACACACAGTCATGAGAAAATACGAATGCACACACACAGTCATGAGAATATACGAATACAGACACACATACGCCTACGTTACACACACACACACACACACACACAGTCACGAGAATATAGGAATGCATTTACACATACGTTACTCATACTCACACACACACACACACACACACACACACACACACACACACACACAGTTGAGTGGCATTAATTTTGTTGTTTGTTGTGTGAGTGAGTCTTTGGTATTAGATATTATTCATGTTCAAACATTAAGGGGGTGCGGAAAGTAGGGGACAGGATTGAGGGGGGATTGGGGGGGTTCGGGAATTGGGGGACAGGCTCGGGGTGGGTAGAAAGCCTGTCCCCTATTCCCGCACCCCCCTAACCCCCCCCAAGCCTGTCCCCATACTACCGTACCCCCCAGAACCCTCCGCACCCACCTAAACCCCCCAAGCCTGTCCCCCTATTCCCACACACCCCTAATTAATCCTTGAACATTATTTTTATCATTGTCATAATTAGATCAGTTTTTTGATACACGAAAATTAACATAACTTTTGAACAGAGGGACATAGAGAAAAAATAAAAAATCTGTCTCGCCCAATTTACCAACTGTACATCCATACCAAATATTATCCAAATCCATATAGATCTTCATGGTCAAAAATCGGTTCAAAAGTTTTTTCAAAAAAGGATGCCATAACTCAAAAACGGTGCATGGTAGAGGAAAACGGAGAAATTTTAGCCCCCCTTCTGGCAACCCCACCCATATGACCTATTCTTGCACACCCATAGGTCAAATGTGGGATTCGACAACATTTTTGACCTATTCTCAAAACCCACATTTTTGGATGTAGCGTGTGGATGGAACGTGGTGAAAAAGATTAATTAAGTCTACGGAAATTACATGATGTTATTCCAAAGACAGAGAGAGAGGGTGAGGTGTTTTTTCTTAGTATGCCTGCCGCCTTTCACAACACACACACACACACACACACACACATGGAACAAATTACCATCTATAAGAAGTGGTGTGTGTCAAAACTATGCATAACTTTAAAGAAAAATATGATAATAGGATTTTAATATACGGGACATTACGAGCTTGACTCAATCCTGTAATGATACAAATAGGTAAGAACACACACACACACACACACACACACACACACACAAGTCTTATTATAATAAACATGCACACACATCAATATAAATAATTACATTCTTGTTTTGAGAAAGAGGAAAACGAAACATAAGAAGAAGAATGTAAAAAAGTCAGGAAATTATAGAAACGAAATACAATAATAAGGATGGGTTCAGAAATCATGTCCTATTTCGTTCGATATGCCTAGACACATTATTTAAAAAGGGGGGCATAACTTGTAGACAGGGGGAGGGCATAACTTGTAGACAGGGGGAGGGCATAACTTGTAGACAGACAGGGGGGATGGAGGGGCGGCATAACTTGTAGACAGACAGGGGGGATGGAGGGGCGGCATAACTTGTAGACAGACAGGAGGGAGGGGGGTGCGTTTAAGGACCCTGTGATCGTGTATGGAAATTGGAGGCTTCTGATTCCTCCTGACTATGCCACCAAACAAACAAGCTCCTTCCATATAGGTGTGTGTCTGTGTGTGTGTGTTTCGTGGCAATATTTGAAGGACTCATTTACCTCCAATTTTCTGACTACATTACACACAGGGTTCCTTAAGGGGGTGCGGGAATAGGGGGGCGGGTTTTGGGTGGGAGGGGTTAAGATATCATAACAAACACACAAGATGTAAGACAATAATAAAACTACAACACAACTTTATACTGAAGTGAATTGTATCCTTATGGGGGAAGTACAGTGTTGGTAAATCTGGAGCAACTGAATCCTCCAAACTATTCCAAGCAAGCAACAGAACACCATTATTTTTGTTCATCTGGTCCTGTTTCCTGGCATACTTTGGAGGAATCAAGGCACTCCAATGTAACAAAAGTGAATTACCACCTTTAACACTGTATAATAATCTATGCTGTTTATAGAATAGTTTTAAGGAATCATTTACTC
This sequence comes from Petrolisthes cinctipes, assembly GCA_033782935.1. Taxonomy (NCBI): domain Eukaryota; kingdom Metazoa; phylum Arthropoda; class Malacostraca; order Decapoda; family Porcellanidae; genus Petrolisthes; species Petrolisthes cinctipes. Next base: position 12,923 of record JAWQEG010007549.1, read on the forward strand.
CAGATTTACAACCCTACACTGTACTACCCTCCTTAAATAATCTTAAAAATCCTAGTTAAGTAACTGTACAGCTATAATCAAATATCCACCAACACTTTCCTTCCATGGTAGTAATTATCTTGGTCATAAAGTCACATGTGTGATTTTGCAACACCTCATAATAATAATAATAATTGAGGGGGTTGAGGTGTTGTATGATTATATTTTGCAGCACCTCAATAATAATAATGATTAAGGAGGTTGAGGTGTTGTTGTATGATTATATTTTGCAGCACCTCTTAATGATAATAATAATAATAGTAATTGAGGGGGTTGAGTTGACGTAAGGTGTTGTATGATTATATTTTGATATGATACTGATTTATTTGCACAATGGAAGGAAAGTGTTGGAGGATATTTGATTGTGGCTGTACAAGAATAAGATTGGCTCCACATATGATAATTATTCTCTATCTGGATACATGACAAATTAGAGAACAAACAAAAAAAAGTGTAGAGATAGGCAAAAAATAAATAAATATATAAATAATAATAATGATAATAATGAACAATCTACTAGTGCTGTAAAACAATAAAAATATCTTAAAATTTAAAAACTATGAATAAAATGCCAAGGGAATCAATGCTCATACAAATTAATACATAAAGCAGGGAGAATTTATATTGAAGTTATTAGAATTTTAACAAGTAATTATAATCATTAGACAGCTGTTGACATACAAACATACAAACAGCAGGTATAAACACTGTTGAAAAAGTGACAAATAGAAAAAATAAAAAAATAAAAAAGAATTATTTACAGTCTTTTAATAGGGGGACAGACTTGGGGGGGATTTAGGGGATTGTGGGAGTAGGGGGACAGGCTTGGGGGGGTTAGGGGTGTGTGGGAATAGGGGACAGGCTTTCTAACCACCCCAAGCACGTCCCCCTATTCCCGCAACCTCCCAGTCCCCTCCCCCCCAAGCTTGTCCACTTTTTCCCGCACCCCCCCAGTCTCCCCAAGCCTGTCCCCTACTCCCGCACCCCCTTAAGGACCCTGTGATCGTGTATGAGAATTGGAGGCTTCTGATTCCTCCTGACTATGCCACGAAACAAACTCCTTCTATATAAATAACTGATGAAGAAGACAAAAGGGAGTAAATGATAATAATAATAATAATAATAATAATAATAATAATAATAATAATAATGTTAGTAATGATAATAATAATAATGAAATTAATAAAATTGTATCACCAGTATCAGAAGTGAGTTTTATTTTCATGACAAATCAACATATTTGTGATTATTTGTTCTCTGTTATTTCACAAAGAGAGAGAGAGAGAGAGAGAAAAAAAAAATTACTATCCTTTTTTTTCGTTAGAGGTAGACCACCAATCATTTTTTTTTCTTTTTTCTGACATACTCTGAGTGAATTAATTGCACTCCAAAATATCAAAAGCATACTACAGTAATCCCTTAAGGGGGTGCGGGAGTAGGGGGACAGGCTTGGGGGGGTCGGGGAAGTGTAGGAGAAGGTGGACAGGCTTGGGGGGGGGGGATTAAGAGGGTGCGAAATATGGGACAGGTTTTCTACCCACCCCAAGCCTGTCCCCCTATTCTCGCACCCCCCCAGTCCCCCACAAGCCTGTCCCCTACTCCCGCACCCCCTTAATAAAAAATATATGCAACTCTCTCCAGGCTAATTAATCAATCTTACCCATTTCCTGTGCAAGAGTTAAATAAGGGGGTGCGGGAGTAGCGGACAGGCTTGGGGGGGGGGGCTTGGGGGTGCGGGAATAAGGGGACAGTCTTGGGGGGAGGTTAGGGTGATGTGAGGATAGGGGACAAGTTTTCTACCCACCCCAATGAGACGTGGGTGGGTGGGTGGTTGGGAAGCTAACAAACCAATACCACTGTGGAATCGACTCCTAACTTTATGGGTTGATTCCACAGTGGTATTTGTTTGTTAGCTTCCCAACCAACCACACTTTTAAGCCTTCATTATTTTCAAAAGAGTGAGTATCCATATTCACAAACTCTATTAAAACAGTTAGATAATGATGATCACTGTATAGTTTATTCACCAAATTCATTAAATAATTCAGCCATAAGTCATTTAATAATAATAATAATAATCACTATAGTTTATTCACCAAATTCATTAAATAATTCAGCCATAAGTCATTTACACGGGTAATGAGTGTTGTATGTAGAGGAAGAGTTATTGGATATTCACCTTGTTGAAGTATTCCAGTAATGTGTGTGAGGGTGAGGGTATCGTGGATGAGTGGGTTTGATAAAGTACAAGAGAAGAGGGGTGAGGATTTGAAGGAAGTGGGGGGAGGGGGGTTACAGGGGTTTCAGCCCTGTTTCCCTAAGGTTAAAGCCCTGGAAGAAAAATGATGATTAGTATAGTGTGGTTGATTGGCTGTGGTGTGTGTCATTTTTGTATGCAATGAACGCAGGAATATCTGAAGGACACACACACACACACACACACAATTATGAGAATATACGAATGCACACACATAGGCCTACGTTACACACACACACACACACACACGCACACAGTCATGAGAATATACGAATGCATACACACATAGGCCTACGTTACACACACAGTCATGAGAATATAGGAATGCACACACACAGTCATGAGAATATACGAATACAGACACACATACGCCTACGTTACACACACACACACACACACACACACACACACAGTCACGAGAATATAGGAATGCATTTACACATACGTTACTCTTACTCACACACACACACACACACACACATTCATTCATAAATATATACGAATACACATACGTTACTCAAATAGCAACACACACACACACAGTTGAGTGACATTAATTTTGTTGTTGGTTGTGCGAGTGAGTCTTTGGTATTAGATATTATTCATGTTCAAACATTAAGGGGGTGCGGGAGTAGGGGACAGGATTGGGGGGGGATTGGGGGGGTGCGGGAATTGGGGGACAGGCTTGGGGTGGGTAGAAAGCCTGTCCCTCACCCTCTCTCTCTGTCTTTGGAATAACATCATGTAATTTCCGTAGACTTAATTAATCTTTTTCACCACGTTCCGTCCACACACCACATCCAAAAATGTGGGTTTTGAAAATAGGTCAAAAATGTTGTCGAAACCCACATTTGACCTATGGGTGTGCAAGAATAGGTCATATGGGTGGGTTGCCAGAAGGGGGCTAAAATTTCTTCGTTTTCCTCTACCATGCACCGTTTTTGAGTTATGGCCTCATTTTTAGAAATTTTTTTGAACCGATTTTTGACAATGAAGATCTATATGGATTTGGATGAAATTTGGAATGGATGTACAGTTGGTAAATTGGGCTGGATGATTTTTTCATTTTGTCTCTATGACTCTCTGTTCAAAAGTTATGTCAATTTTCGTGTCTCAAAAAACTGACCAAATTATGACAATGATAAAAATAATGTTCAATGATTAATTAAGGGGGTGCGCGAGTAGGAGGACAGGCTTGGGGGGTTTAGGTGGGTGCGGGGGGTTTTGGGGGATGCGGGAGTAGGGGGACAGGCTTGGGAGGGGTTAAGGGGGTGAGGGAATAGGGGACAGACAGGCTTTCTACCCACCCCAAGCCTGTCCCCCTATTCCTGCACCCCCCAAAACCCCCCGCACCCACCTAATGTTCATGTTCAAACATTAAGGGGGTGTGGGAGTAGGGGACAGGCTTCGGGGGGATTGGGGGGGTGCGGGAGTAGGGGGGCAGGCTTGTGGGGTGGTTAAGGGGGTGCGAGAATAGGGGACAGACAGGCTTTCTACCCAACCCAAGCCTGTCCCCCTATTCCCGCACCCCCCAAATCCCCCCGCCCAAGCCTGTCCCCTATTCCCGCACCCCCTTATTGTTTGAACATGAATAATATCTAATACCAAAGACTCACTCACACAACCAACAACAAAATTAATGTCACTCAACAGTGTGTGTGTGTGTGTGTGTGTGTGTGTGTGTTGCTATATGAGTAAAGTATGTGTATTCGTATATATTTATGAATGAATGTGTGTGTGTGTGTGTGGGTGTGTGTGTGAGGAAGAGTAACGTATGTGTAAATGCATTCTGAGGATGATTATTATTGACACCGACTGTATGTGCAAATGCATTCCTATATTCTCATGACTGTGTGTGTGTGTGTGTGTGTGTGTGTGTGTAACGTAGGCGTATGTGTGTCTGTATTCGTAGATTCTCATGACTGTGTGTGTGTGCATTCCTATATTCTCATGACTGTGTGTGTGTAACGTAGGCCTATGTGTGTGCATTCGTATATTCTCATAATTGTGTGTTGTGTGTATGTGTGTGTGTATCTCCTTCAGTTATTCCTGCGTTCATTGCATAAAAAAACACACACAAACACTATGACGCCAGCCAGAAGGTACCCGGCTGAGTCCTCTCTAGGGCCCCAGTTGATAGTGACCGTCTGGGGAATTTTTATGAGTACCTGCGGGGACAGACAGAGTACGTCGGCTAAACGTGTCACTGAAAAGGAGATGTGGCCTCCCCAGTACGGGCACTGAGGCAAGTACCCGAGCTGTAGTGGGGACAAGGGGACCTGAGCTGCAGGCACTCATAAGCCCTGTTTGACCCCTCATGACCAGTGTAGGATGAGAACTCCGCCCCTAAAACACCTACTCAAAACCAACAAAATGACACACACCACAGCCAATCAACCACACTGTAACCCACCCACTTCCTTCAAATCCTCACCCCTCTTCTCTTGTACTTTATCAAACCCACTCATCCACGATACCCTCACCCTCACACACATTACTGGAATACTTCAACAAGGTGAATATCTAATAACTCTTCCTCTACATACAACCCTCATTAGCCGTGTAAATAAATGACTTATGAGTGAATAAATTATCTAATGAATTTGGTGAATAAACTATACAGTGATTATCATTATCTAACTGTTTTGATTAATAGAGTTTGTGAATATGGATACTCACCTTTTGGAAAATAATGAAGGCTTAAAAGTGTGGTTGGTTGGGAAGCTAACAAACAAATACCACTGTGGAATCAACCCATAAAGTTAGGAGTCGATTCCACAGTCGTATTGGTTTGTTAGCTTCCCAACCACCCACCCACCCACGTCTCCTTGGGGTGGGTAGAAAGCGTGTCCCCTATTCCCGCATCCCCCTAACTCCCCCCCCCCTCCCCAAGCCTGTCCCCCTACTCCCTCACCCCCCCAAAACCTCCCGCACCCCCCCAAAACCCCCCCGCACCACCCTAAGCCTGTCACCCTATTCCCACACCCCCTTAATATAAAGTAACTTCAAATTTATCAGCGTAATGATTTGGGTTATCGTATTTCATAAAACGTATTTACAGTAAGTCAGCTGTTAAATTTATCATTCCTTCCCTTTCTTCTTCAACCCTTCCCATTCTTCCTTCAACCCTTCCCATTCTTCGTTCAACCCTTCCCATTCTTCCTTCAACCCTTCCCATTCTTTCTCCAACCCTTCCCATTCTTCCTTCAACCCTTCCCATCCTCTTTCCAATCCTTCCCATTTTCTCAGCGAAGGAGAATAGGAAAAAGATGGACCTAATTAAAATTCCGAAAATTTGACGTCCACTTGTCATCCAAATTATAATGAAACGAGACATTGACGAGTGTGTAATCTATGATATTTGGGTTTGTTCTTGTACTATAAGGTTATACAAACCATATAACACGTGTTAGACTCGTAATGAGCTAATATTAAGGGGGTGCGGGAGTAGGGGGACAGGCTGGGGTGGGGGAGGGGGGGGTGCGGGATTAGAATGACATGCTTGGGGTGGGTAGAAAGCCTGTCCCATATTCCCGCACACCCCTAACCTCACCCCCCACCCCCAGCCTGTCCCCCTACTCCCGCACCCAACTAATCCACCCCCCCCCCCAAGCCTGTCCCCCTAATCCCACACCTCCTTAATGTGAACTAGAATTAACACTGACAGACGGAATGTGTAATAATAAATAGTTTAGGTGGACTATAACACAACCCCCTCACTCCCCGCAAGTTAGAAACACCGAGGTCAGTAATTTATATTTTTATTTATTCACCATTTAAATATTAAAAAAAAAAAAAATTCCATTTGCATTTCATTATTTTATTTTTTTATTATTTTCATCTTTATCTTCCATTTATTATTCGTTTATTTTCATTTTATTTCAATTCTTTTCATTTTTTATTATTTTTGAGTTTTACCTTAATTAATTTTATCAATGATTCACACCAAAAGATTAAAAAACAAGCAATGCATATTTTAATTTTTATTGAAAAAAAAAAATCTGTAAAAAGAATGAAAAAAAATCTGTAAAAAAAAAAAAAAATCTGTAAAATAAAGAAAAAAAATGTAAAAAAGAAAAAAGAAATGTAAAATAATGAAAAAATATTGTTAAAATCTGTAAATAAAAAGTTATTATATTAAAATCTGTAAATAAAGTTATTATATTAAAATCTGTAAATAAAAAGTTATTACAGTATATTAAAATCTGTAAAGCAAATTATTATATTAAAATCTGTAAGAAAAGTTATTACATTGAAATCTGTAAAAAAACGTTATTGCATTAAAATCTGTAAAAAAAAAGTTATTACAATAAAATCTGTAAAAAAAAGTTATTGCTTTAAAATATAAAAAAAAGTTATCGTATTAATATCTGTAAAAAAAAAGGTATTGCATTAAAATCTGTAAAAAAAATCATTGTATTATTTTGGAACTAATAGTTAAAATACCCACCGTTTTATAACAGACGATGTAAAGGCGATGGTAGTAGTAGTAGTAGTAGTAGTAATAATGGTGGCAGTAGTAGTAGTAGTAGTGGTGGCAGTAGTAGTAGTGGTGGCAGTAGTAGTAGTAGTAGTGGTGGCAGTAGTAGTAGTGGTGGCAGTAGTAGTAGTGGTGGCAGTAGTAGTAGTAGTAGTAGTAGTAGTAGTAGTGGTGGCAGTAGTAGTAGTAGTAATAGTGGTGGCAGTAGTAGTAGTAGTAGTAGTAGTAGTAGTAGTAGTAGTAGTAGTAGTAGTAGTAGTAGTAGTAGTAGTGGCAGTAGTAGTAGTAGTAGTGGTGGCAGTAGTAGTAGTAGTAATAGTGGTGGCAGTAGTAGTAGTAGTGGCAGTAGTAGTAGTAATAGTGGTGGCAGTAGTAGTAGTGGTGGCAGTAGTAGTAGTAGTAATAGTGGTGGCAGTAGTAGTAGTGGTGGCAGTAGTAGTAGTAGTAATAGTGGTGGCAGTAGTAGTAGTGGTGGCAGTAGTAGTAGTGGTGGCAGTAGTAGTAGTAGTAGTAGTAGTAGTAGTAGTAGTAGTAGGACATCAACCAACAGCCGGAGTGAAAAATAAATAAATACAATAAATAATTATATCATGGATAAATAATTACACTTATTATTTTTTTTACATAGTTTAATTGTTACTATTAAATTAATTAAAAAAAAATACTCAAAAGGTTTTACTTAAATATTTGTTAAGTCTAATTAGGTCTAAGTTTAATCATGAATTGCTATGAAGTCCAAATTTTAAATAAATTATCAAATTGTATAAAGTTTTAATTGAAAAACTATGTTTGATTTACACATCAACATAAAAATACTTAAATCAAACAAAAGATATTGGGTCGATTCCACAGTGGTTGGTATTGGTTTGTAAGCACACACACGAAAGAATGTTAGCCGTGTTAATGACTTATGGGTGAATTATTTAATGAATTTGGTGAGTAAACTATACAGTGATCATCACTATCTACCTGTTGGATAGATTATGTGAATGTGGATACTCAGCTTTTGGTTGGGAAGCTTACAAACCAATAGCACTGTGGAATGTAAAAGGTAGTACTAACCTGGTCCGATGACGCCGAGCCCTCTCCAGAGGACCCGGCGATGCCACACCCTCTACACAGGGTGTGGCCAACAGCTGCTGTAGGGGGGCAATTACATGTTGCAAGTTGCCTTGCATTAGTTAAATACATACATATATATATATATAATAAAATACATCCTGACAATTTATTAAGTTAATAAAATGCATACATATATATATAATAAAATACATCCTGATAATTTATTAAGTTAATACAATTTTATTAAATCCTGACACTGTACAATCTAATAATACATACACACACAAATACAATACACACACACACACACACACTTATACACGCCAGCGAAGCTCCCTCGTTGCAACCTGTAGTAGTTGAAGATGTAGTGGTAATAGTGGTAATAGTAGTGGTAGTAGTGGTAGTAGGGATAGCAGTAGCAGTAATAGTAGCAGTAATGGTATCAGTAATGGTATCAGTATCAGTAATAGTGTAAAAGCTGGTATTTTTGTCCTCTTACTTTAATATTGAATATTACTATTTTTACTCTACTCTTGGAGGGAAACAAAAATCCACAGCCTTTAACAAAACAAAAAAAACAACCAGTGTATGCTACAACTCTATCCTATAGCTGTATCAACCTGGTCTGGAAAAAAAACCAAGATACAGATGAGGAACAGGACTTGCCTTGCGAATACCAAAAATAAATCATACAAAGGACAAGTCCAGCTCCTCTCCAGTACTGGGTAAACGCTGCCACCACCAGACCAAAGTCGATCAGAGGAACCAAGTGAGCACACACCGGAAGGGTAGCGTAACGTTACTTTAAGAAGGCTCGCGAGTAAGCAACCCAGACTACAGTTCTAACGGGGGTACGATCAGTGATTGGAATTAATAATCTACTACTATCTATAAAGGAACACAGTCTATTTGTTATATCGGTGACGAAAATACTCAGACAATTATAAACCCGTTTATTTTATAAATCTATTATACGAGAACAAAACAATACAATAATAATTTCTTTTCCCCCCTCCCTTGCTAATATTTCCTACCCCCGTTCTGTCAACAAGGACAGGAACAATTCCTCGTCTCGCCAGTTGACAGAGCTAACCCACATAAATCCAAAAATAAACAATTATTACAATTAAATATTCCCCCCTCCCTTAATACAGGTCCTAATCCCTTTTCTGTCTACTAGGACAGGAACAATTCAGTGTCTCGCCAGTTGACAGAGCTAAGTACATATAAAAAAATATATTACATTAAGTGTCCCCCCTCCCTTAATACCCCAAATAATCCCTAATAATCAATTTTGCACAACAAGGCCGAAAAATAGTTAATACAATAAAAAAAAATCACATCCTAATCTCAATACTATTATAATGAAAGATGAAATTGCCAGCAAATGTTCGTAATCTTTTGGTACCACGTGGGTCACTTTACACCAAGGGAGAATGCTATAATGGCTGTCACCCATGCAGACGAGATCAGAATGAGCTTGAGAAAAAAAAACCATACATTACTTACTTTGTCTGAATGTGAACACAATATTCTTTAGTTAGTTATATCCCATCACGGGACTAATAGATTCACCACACTATATTCACAATACACGATATATGATGAGAGCGAGTTAAGCCCTACCTGTTACCCATGCAGACGAGATCAGAATGAGGAAGAAATACTGAAGGCTACTCCCTCCTCACTTCTCCCTTAAGCAAAGTAGTGACCACTCTCATCTCAATTTCTGGCAAATCCATCAGTTCTACCCTTACTGGTGTATATAATTACATAACATGATTTAAACATATTAGTGAGCTCAAATACATTGCTTTCTCCCTTGTTTAAAGTTTTATATTACTGTAATTTACATATTCAATGCATGTATTGTTCCGCCAACAAGAAAATGTACTGTCCCGACTTTAGTCCCTAGCTAATCTAATTAATTTTCTAAGTAAGTTACAATTAAATTGCAGGTAACAGTATAGGAATGTTAGCTTCGTAATTATACATTATAATTATAAATGCAGGTTATTCCCTGTCTCCAATAAATCATTTTACATTCACCTCTTACATCACCACGTATTTCTCTATCCCTATCAATCTACCTAAGTTTCAATTATTCCTCTCTTTAACCTATTTACCTAACTATAATCATTATTTCTATTATTCATCTATAACCTCTAACTATAAACATTTGTACTTTTTTTCATATTAACATTTTATGCAGAAGAAGCCCACCACCGAGATTATTCGTCAGTGATAATCTCAGCCTGGCTACTCCCTAGAATCTTACACTAAAAGCCTATTCTAATACATATAAATATATAATACCCGTAAATATCCTAAATAACAATACATATAAAATAGGGGTGTTACACACGTCCCACCTTCCTTAGCTGGAACTTACCGTGAAAATTAATTTATCTATTTCCCCTTAAATTTTAGTTTAATTCCCCCCATTTACTCTTTACATACATTCCTATTGTCACTATCACTACACCTTACTGAACAATATCAGACACTATTTATCCTAACTTGTTAGTGTTAATACACTGCCAACTTTTTCTCCTCCAGTCTTTAGACTGTATTTCCTTCCCGCAGGAAAGAATTCTCTACCGTACCTCACATTAAATACCACAGATATTAATGACATATCGTCCCAGTCAGACTCCTCTGTCAAGCCTATAACCCCGGGAGAACTTCAATAAGGTTCTACCGTCACTAAACCCACCCGCGATTATCCCAAGCATGATCTGAGTTTTACACATTCATCTTCATTCACCTTCATTCAAACCTCAGACTCTGCAAGGTATGACAACCCAGAATGCAGTATATAAGTGATACAGGGGCCCTGACAAATGTCCTGACTGTCTTTTGGAAGAGCCTATGGAATGGGAGTCCATCACCACCTCTTCCCATTAAAACTAAGTGTCACTTCACACCCACAGTTCTACACACAAAAAATATTATGAGCTGGTTTCATAGCTCAATGGATGAATTGTGTTCTATTTGACTTCAGGCCATAGGGAACCATGACGTTTTCCAACTTTAACTTTTCAACTTTTTCTCTATTTTCATTTATCATAATTATTTCCCATTATTTGGTTTATTTTCTAATTTTCAATATATTAATTTATCACATTTATTTCCCATTATTTGGATTATTTTTCTAATTTTCAATATTCATATTTCACATTTATTTCCTATTTGGTTTATTTTCTATTTTTCAATATATTAATTTATCACAATTTTTTCTATCATTTGGTTATTTTCTACTTCCCTTTTGGTTAAAGTTTTCTTTTTCTTTTCCATATTTCCTCCAGAAGTTTACTGGGAGGTCGTCTATGAAGTGGAGGAAGTTCCATATCCTCCTCCTCATATTGTTCATCATATTCCACCCCCACGACCCTTGTATAGTTGATACTAGTAATATAGATTGCTTCCGTCGTGTTGGTTGTGGTTCTGGTGTTGTTGTTGGGTGGGTAGTGCTGTTGTTGTTGTTGTTGTTGCTGCTGCTGCTGCTGTTGTTACTTTTGTTGTTGTCCCCCGTACTCACCATCCACAGTACTATAATTATAGGTATATACTGTCATCACCAGCATCATCTTCGCAACCCGTGCAGTTCCAAGTTGGGCAACACTGATTAGGTTTCGTGACGGGAAAGCCATGCTGGTTAGGAGGTGGTAGTAGAGTTGGACTGGGGATGACAAGGCGTGGAGAATAGTAGCTCCATCCCTCACACAGCAACGATCTAGGGCTGGCAAAGTCTGTAACAAACTGGGTGAGCCTAGCAATAAATCCCTTGGCGTGTTTACTTATACTTATATTGCTGGCAATTAAGACATTGTTTAATATAGTTTGCCCTGTCATTGTTTTTAAATGATCTAACTCGTGTCCTTTCTTCTCTATATTGGTCACTTGTTCCGTTAGTAACTTTAATTCCCTCATTTCGAATCTTACTGAATTTGCAACTGCTCCTACATCACCAACAACCACTACACTTTGTACTTTGCTTCTGCCATGGTTTCGGGCCGAGTGGCACTACGTGTTACCATTCTATTTGTAATGGTTTTAATTTTCATTTTCCCCTTTTAATTTATTTTAATATTTTTATTTATTTAATTATTTGTTTCTTTTTAATCTCTCATCACTATAAAATGAATGGGCACGGGCACCGGGTGATCGATAAACAACTACCTGAGAACCGTCAACCGTCTGTTCTCGAGGAACTTGACTGTGTCCTACTATTGCTACCTTAAACATCCAACCCAATTCCACGGATCTCCGCTAAACAATTTTTTCGGGTCTGATTTATCCCACCTTAGCTGGCACCAGTGTAAAAACTGGTATTTTTGTCCCCTTACTTTAATATTGAATATTACCATTTTTACTCTACTCTTGGAGGGAAACAAAAATCCACTGCCTTTAACAAAAAAAACAACAAAAAAACCAGTGTATGCTACAACTCTATCCTATAGCTGTATCAACCAGGTCTGGAAAAAAAACCAAGATACCGATGAGGAACAGGACTTGCCTTGCGAATACCAAAAATAAATCATACAAAGGACAAGTCCAGCTCCTCTCCAGTACTGGGTAAACGCTGCCACCACCAGACCAAAGTCGATCAGAGGAACCAAGTGAGCACACACCGGAAGGGTAGCGTAACGTTACTTTAAGAAGGCTCGCGAGTAAGCAACCCAGACTACAGTTCTAACGGGGGTACGATCAGTGATTGGAATTAATAATCTACTACTATCTATAAAGGAACACAGTCTATTTGTTATATCGGTGACGAAAATACTCAGACAATTATAAACCCGTTTATTTTATAAATCTATTATACGAGAACAAAACAATACAATAATAATTTCTTTTCCCCCCTCCCTTGCTAATATTTCCTACTCCCCGTTCTGTCAACTAGGACAGGAACAATTCCTTGTCTCGCCAGTTGACAGAGCTAACCCACATAAATCCAAAAATAAACAATTATTACAATTAAATATTCCCCCATCCCTTAATACAGGTCCTAATCCCTTTTCTGTCTACTAGGACAGGAACAATTCAGTGTCTCGCCAGTTGACCGAGCTAAGTACATATAAAAAAATATATTACGTTAAGTGTCCCCCCTCCCTTAATACCCCAAATAATCCCTAATAATCAATTTTGCACAACAAGGCCGAAAAATAGTTAATACAATAAAAAAAATCACATCCTAATCTCAATACTATTATAATGAAAGATGAAATTGCCAGCAAATGTTCGTAATCTTTTGGTACCACGTGGGTCACTTTACACCAAGGGAGAATGCTATAATGGCTGTCACCCATGCAGACGAGATCAGAATGAGCTTGAGAAAAAAAAAACATACATTACTTACTATGTCTGAATGTGAACACAAAATATTCTTTAGTTAGTTATATCCCATCACGGGACTAATAGATTCACCACACTATATTCACAATACACGATATATGATGAGAGCGAGTTAAGCCCTACCTGTCACCCATGCAGACGAGATCAGAATCAGGAAGAAATACTGAAGGCTACTCCCTCCTCACTTCTCCCTTAATCCCTTAGGACCGATCAACCGACATGTTGGTGATAAAAAAATTAATAGTTCGCTCCGAATAACCGACATGTCGACGTACCTATAAAAAACTGTAGCGAGTAGCTAGTGAGCTGACGTTGGTAACGATGGAAAGCTAACGTCCTTGAGAAAAGGTTTGACTGTGGTAGTGGTGTCTGGCTACTGCGTATGCTGGTGGGTGGAGCCTAGACCTACCCCCACCAACAAGGACCCCATGTATCCCCTTATATGCATGGGAATATGTTTGTTGATGTAGTTTATTTTGACTTTACAGTATTTTAGAGTTATATTGAATATTTTAGGCGTTTACATGCAGTATATTACACATAAATACTTACACACACAACCTTGTACACACCGTGTACAGTGCGTAGTACTGTGTATATACGCACACTGTACTCAAGTGGGACGTGTTTTTCTGTCTTGTGTGTGCTATCAGTGTCACACCTGATACAGGGCAGCTGGCTGCCTGGGCAAACAGTTTATCTGAGAAGCTGATAAACTGGGTCGCTGCCTTCATGGAGATGCAAGCCAAAATATACATAGGCCTACACGAATGTATACATGCAGTAATGTATACACAAGGAGTTTCTCATATCTCTCTGCTGTCTACTATACTCCAGGAGAGTCTAGACCAGTGGTTCTCAACCTGGGTGCCATGGACCCCAAGGGGTCCATGGCAAGAATTTAGGGGGGGAATGGCGGGCTGTCACAAATTATACAATTCTTGCCATGGACAAAAAAAAAAAAAAAAAAAATCTTGCATCACTCTGTCCTGGCAGAAGACTTAAATAAACCAAGTGTTCTCTTCATCAACATTTTGATTTATTTTATTTAAACCTTTTTTATTGGCGGGGTGGGATTTGGGAAAATATGCAGGGGAGCCACATGAATGTTGAGAATTCATGAAGGGGGGAATGGACTGAAAAAGGTTGAGAACCACTGGTCTAGACAAACAAAATTACACTGAAATACGTTTATCATCATTGAAAACCACTTAGACGCATTGTTTAGGTGTTGATTTACACGTTTAGAGCGTACGCAGAGCGTATGAGGTTTTCTTTCATGCGTTTCAGGGGATACTATTTTATTTATTTTCGGACTTTGACGCTCTGTCATACGCAAACGCGTACACCTAGGAGGCTCCCGTTTTCAGTTCCTGGTGTGTAAATTCAAGCTCTTTCATTCTGTAAGAACAAAATTTGCCTACATGAAAGTTGAAAATTGACCCCCAGAAGTCGGCTGGGGGGGTGAAAAAAAAAAAAAAAGTCGGTCCTAAGGGGTTAAGCAAAATAGTGACCACTCTCATCTCAATTTCTGGCAAATCCATCAGTTCTACCCTTACTGGTGTATGTAATTACATGACATGATTTAAACATATTAGTGAGCTCAAATACATTGCTTTCTCCCTTGTTTAAAGTTTTATATTATTGAAATTTACATATTCAAGGAATGTATTGTTCTGCCAACAAGAAAATGTACTGTCCCGACTTTAGTCCCTAACTAATCTAATTAATTTTCTAAGTAAGTTACAATTAAATTGCAGGTAACAGTATAGGAATGTTAGCTTCGTAATTATGCATTATAATTATAAATGCAGGTTATTCCCTGTCTCCAATAAATTATTTTACATTCACCTCTTACATCACCACGTATTTCTCTATCCCTATCAATCTACCTAAGTTTCAATTATTCCTCTTTAACCTATTTACCTAACTATAATCATTATTTCTATTATTCATCTATAACCTCTAACTATAAACATTTGTACTTTTTTTCATATTAACATTTTATGCAGAAGAAGCCCACCACCGAGATTATTCGTCAGTGATAATCTCAGCCTGGCTACTCCCTAGAATCTTACACTAAAAGCCTATTCCAATACATATAAATATATAATACCCGTAAATATCCTAAATAACAATACATATAAAATAGGGGTGTTACAATAGTATCAGTATCAGTATCAGTAGTAGTAGTAGTAGTAGTAGTAGTAGTACAGTGAAAGCTCTTATCCGGCATTCTGTTAACCGGCAACTTCCCGTATCCGTCATTTAAAAAAAAAATAAAATAAATATAGCCAAAAAGAAAGACGTACGTAAAAAAATTAAATACAAAATTCCCGCTCGGGGTTGTAGTTGCTCCCGCCGCCGTCAGAGGTACAGCGCATCATTCCCACCACATTTGTGTAGACTCGTAGAGCAGAGTCAGAGTGTCAGACCACACCTCACCACACCTCACCCCACCGGCCTGACCTGACCTTGGGTGAGGTGAGGTGAGGTGTGGTCTGTGTCATCAGAACACACCTTGTACCTCCCTCCCCCTCTCAGCTACTTATTTTCCTTTCATGTTTCATTCAACTCTGTACTGCTGAAGAGGGAGGTAGTTGCCTCTGAAACGTCCATATTAAATTCTTTCTGTCTATAAAAAGTGGGTTTTTCTTAGCATGGAACATATCACTTAAAAAAAAATTAAATTAAAAATTCTCTAGTTAGTGCTCTAAATTTGTAATACTGTACCTCCATTTTCTTTATCTTCCCTAAGTTATACAGAGTATGGAGAAGTGGCTGGTGTATGGTAAACTAATGAATTTTGCCGATTTTTTTAATGTGCACATAAGGACCTGATTGGAGATAAGGATTTCGTGCGCCGAATATGTCGCATGACGGATTGCACGACGACGGATAATTGATACATACATTTGTAGATGTAAGTGTTAGATTGGTATAAGATTATAAGATATGCTATTAGTGTTAAATGTACTTAAGAATAAAGTGAATGAATGTAGAATAACGTAATTTTAAAGTACACTTTCTTGTATCCGGAACTTTCTCGTATCCGGAACGTTCTCGGTCCCACTGGTGCCGGATAAAAGGGCTTTCACTGTAGTAGTAACACACACACATCCATTGTATGTCTGTAAAGAAAAGAGAAAAGTATAAATTATTTTGTTCCCACATTTAATAATGGCAGAACACAGTATATAACTTATACTCTTAGTACATTGTAGTGTGTTGATTCCCCCAAAGTATGTCAGGAAACAAACTGGACCAGATTAATAATAATAATAATAATAATAATAATAATAATAATGGTGGCCTGTTGTTCTTGTTTGGAGGAATACACAGTTCTTGTTGTAGATTTACCAACAACACAACAATCTCTTCTTAAGACAACACAAATAATAATAATATTGTATAAACATATAGCATATATATATATATATATATATATATATATATATATATATATATATATATATATATATATATATATATATATATATATATATATATATATATATATATATATATATATATATCAATGTAGATTAAAAATTGAAATAAATGCTATAAATTGAAAAGTACACATAATTAATATTGAGTTTATAAAGATAAACATATTATAGAGTATATTTATAGCATATCATATCATGTATAAAGTATAAATATTATAGCCCCCAGACTCCCTGGTCCAGTAAGCTGTGGTCCCATTTCCCTGGGATGTGCTTCAGTAGTCCAGGCATATAGGGACATACAGACATATAGGACCATACAGACTCCCTGGTCCAGTAAGCTGTGGTCTCATTTCCCTGGGATGTGCTTCAGTAGCCCAGACATATAGGGACATACAGCTACTCCTTTATGTTAATTTGTTTTTTCACTGTGACCAGGGTGTAGGGGGGATCTGTGGGGTAAGAGGCCATTCTGCCACGGGACAACATCAACAACAACAACAACTATATAATATAAATATACCTAATGATACAAATTGAAAAGTAAACATAAATATAGGCATAAATTTACACATATATATATATGTATGCTAAATGGAATTAAATACATGTGTGTGTGTGTGTGTGTGTAGAGCCTTGTGATGGTTTGGGTGGGCTGTCGTCCAGAAACTCCCTGCTTCAGATATCAAGCTTGGACTCAGATGGGCCGGGTGAGTGTGTGTGTGTGTGTGTATGTGTGTAGCCTTGTGATAGTGTGTGTGTGTGTGTGTGTGTAGCCTTGTGATGGTTTGGGAGGGCTGTGTGTGTGTGTAACGACTAAGTGTGTGTGTGTGTGTGTCGGTGGTTATTTGATTGTGGCTGTACATTAGAGTGTTGTCATTCTTCCAAAGTACTGTATGTCACACAACAACAACAGAACTGGTCCTGGAGTGGCGGCGTCTACGTCGTGGGACACCCCCCTTCCCCCCCAGGGCTGCCAAGCTACGGGGGCCAAAGCGCCACAAAATCTCCCCGCCCCCATCAAGGAAGCGGTAACCTGATGATTGCAATATCCTGATAGAGTTAAAAGTTACACACACACAACACACAACCAACACCATTCTCCCTCACAGCACCACCCCATCAACAAACATAATGGTAATCTGTTGACTGCAATATCTTGGTAGAGTAAAAAGTTACACACACAACCAACACCAGGAGTGACTGATTGACTGATATTAGGTACAGTCGGCAGCAGATATTCGTTCCGCTCAGCACGAGTGAGAGGAAGACCTGCAAATCTGGTAACACTGTATGAGAGTTGAAAAGTATGATTTAAATGGCTAATGATCTTCAGTATTATGCATTTAATCCATATTTGTCAACTCTCATAGTGTGTTAGCAGTTTACCATGGAGGCTCCTCTCACTCCAGCTGAATGGCACGAAGTTTTGCTGACGACTGTACCATAACATCCAGGTCATATGGCACCCGAGGAAGAAGATGATTGAGAGGTGGGACAGTAAGGACAAAAGATAACAGATGAAAATAATTAAGGGACAGTTGAGAAGTGGGCGTCCCTTTTAGTGGCCTTTGATGACAAGCAGAGATATTGGTGTGGTGTTAGTAACCTTACCAACCAACACCATGAACCTCCTCTGTGTGTGTGTTAAGCAGTGATACTGGTGTGGTGTTAGTAACCTTACCAACCCACACCATGAAGCTCCACTGTGTGTGTGTGTGTGTCTGTTAAGCAGAGATATTGGTGTGGTGTTAGTTGCCTTACCAACCAACACCATGAAGCTCCACTGTGTGTGTGTGTGTGTGTGTTAAGCAGAGATACTGGTGTGGTGTTAGTAGCCTTACCAACCAACACCATGAAGCTGCACTGTGTCTGTCTTTGTGCGTGTGTGTGTGTGTATGTCACCATCTAGTTTGACACCTATGAATCACACACACACACACACATACAAACCAACACTTCATCTCAGCACTTAACAACAAGAGTCCCAGTCCATCCTAGAAATAATAAAGGAAAGAAAATATACATATATAACACACGTATATAACACACACACATATATATAACACACACACAATATAAAACACACACACATATATATAAAACACACACACATATAATATAAAACACACACACATATATATAAAACACACACACATATATATAAAACACACACACATATATAAAACACACACACATATATAAAACACACACACACATATATAAAACACACACACACATATATAAAACACACACACATATATATAAAACACACACACACATATATAAAACACACACACACATATATAAAACACACACACATATATATAAAACACACACACATATATATAACACACACACACACACATATATAACACACACACATATATAACACACATGTACTACTACTACTACTAATAATAATAACAAATGTTAATAGTTCTGTAAT
>JAWQEG010007550.1:0-40000 GCA_033782935.1 Petrolisthes cinctipes
TCTGCACTTCGTCGAGACCTTCTGTTCTGTCAACTGGGCTCCACCTCCCTTCCCCCTATACCCTCCCTCTCACTAGATATCCTCCACACTCCCTCCACTTCCACTCCCCCGTCTCTCCCACTCTCCCCACTCCAGCTGGTTGCCTCCCCCACCATCCACGCCCCTCCAGCCCTTGGTGACCCCCTGGGGAGTGCCCTGGGGGGCTTGCAAGAAAGGGGGGACACCACCAACTCGGGAGGCACCAGACCCCCTAGAAGCCTGGCCAGTGTTATGATGGCCGATCAGACAACAGCTATAAAAGACACTAGCACTCAGGACCAGGTGAGACACACACACACACACACACACACACACACACACACACACAGATATAATGCAAAAATCTTGAATCTTTGGCTGTATATAAACGTTGGCATGGGAAATTGTTCGATGGATACTGAAAAATAGTTTGTTTATTTCCTGGGCATCACAAGCTGCACCGATATTTTACACAACCCTCTGACCCCATCTGTTCCATAGTTTTCTTATTGTGTATATCTGTACCTGCAGAAGTATCTGAATCTACTGGAACGGCAGGTACGTGAGCTGAGGGCGAGGGTGTCAGCTTGTCGATCCTGTCTGGCCCGCCCCCAGAGGAAGCTGGCCATGTGTGGAGGAGGGAAGGCCTGGAGGGAACACAGGCGCCGTCGTAGGCTGCTGCGACGTCAGGAGCGACTACGACGGCGCCAAAACCGACGGAACAAGAAGAAGCAAAACAAAACCTCCAGACGAAGACTTACCACTACTGCTGCTGCTACTTCATCCACGACCCAGACCACCTCATCCACCTCACCTACCACTTCATCATCTACCACCACCAATCCTACCATTTCTACTACCACTACCCCTACCACCTCACCTCCCTCCACATCACCTACCATCTCTACTACTACCACCTCTACCACCACCACCACCAGCAGCAGCAGTAGTAACAAAGACAAGAATCCTCCAAGTTATGACACCCTTCTTGCCGACGTGGCTTACAGGTGAAGAAACACGACCATAATATTAAAGGGGAAGTTTTGTGTTAGTAAATCTGGAGCAACTGATTCCTCCAAACTATTCCAAGCAACAGAACACCATTATTTTTGTTCATCTGGTCCTGTTTCCTGGCATACTTTGGAGGAATCATGGCACTCCAATGTAACAAAAGAGAATTACCACCTTAAGGGAGACCGTGATGTAGTCAGAAATTGGAGGAGGTTAGAAAGTCCTTTAATTAAACAATGCCACGAAACACCACCTATATTGCAGGAGGTTGTTTCGTGGCATAGTCAGGAGGAATCAGAAGCCTTCATTTCTTGTATACAACCATATTAAGCTACTCAGTCTGGCACCATAATGCAAGAGCTAACTAGTTTTCTCATTCCATTGTGTGTGTGTGTGTGTGTGTGTGTGTGTGTGTGTGTGTTTACTGTATATATATTTAGATAAAGGCTACATATATGTCATTACCTTACCAACAGCGACCAACGAGCAGAGCAAGACCACCACAGAGCCCGTGAGACCCACCGTATGAGTACTGACTTCAGGAGAGGCTTCAACCAAAAGATCTCACGAATGGACGAAGCTCTCATGCAGTTCACAGATACTCAGGTACAATTGGCTATGGTTACATGCATCATTCATCATTATACGCGACTTCCTTATACGTGAGAGTTTACTTAGTGACACACAGGCACTCTTAAAGATGGTCCCTCATTTTAAGTGTTGGTACTTTATTTGAATACTGATTGTCTTGGATCTTACTCCCCCACCTCTCTCTCTCTCTACTCTCTCTCTCTCTCTCTCTCTCTCTCTCTCTCTCTCTCTCTCTCCTCCCCCAGGCGGCGTTCTGTAAGGAGCTGCGTGATAACCTGGGCGCGAGACTGGAGAAGAGAGGACAGGAGCTGGAGGCCCTCTCTTCACAGATTGCAGCTCTTGTCAGGACAGCCACAGCACAGATTACAGCCCTGGAGAAGGTGGCTTCAGACCAGGTGAGCCGGACCAAAGAGGGGTCATTTTTTATTCATTCTAGGCCATTTTTAACCACTCCTCATCCACCCTGCTCATGTAAACACCAATATAAGTCATTCCTAAATACTAAATCCCTAAATCCCACTCAATATCACCCAAACACAGCACACCCCCCCCCCCCACCTCACACTCAAACAAACCACTCAGTATCACCTCATCCCAAATCACTTCAGCCAATATTACCTCATTCTAACTCGACCCCGTCATACTAACTCCATTCATAATTACTTCATCTCAACTCGACCCCCTCAAACTAACTCCATTCATTATTACTTCACCTCAACTCGACCCCCTCAAACTAACTCCATTCATTATTACTTCACCTCAACTCGACCCCCTCAAACTAACTCCATTCATAATTTCTTCATCTCAACTCGACCCCCTCATACTAACTCCATTCATAATTACTTCACCTCAACTCGACCCATCATACTAACTCCATTCATAATTACTTCATCTCAACTCGACCCCATCAAACTAACTCTATTACTTCATCTCAACTCGACCCCATCAAACTAACTTTATTATTTCACCTCAACTCGACCCCCACCTTTCTGCCAACAGATGTATGCAGGCCAGGCAAGCATTGAGAAGACCCTAGCCATGACACAAGCAATCCGTGACTCCCAACTGAGGGCCATCCAGAACTACCACAAACAAACCTTCCTACCCCTGGCCGCTACGGTTGCTACACTACTCACAGACCAGGCCTCAGCTCTCACTGCTATGGGTGTTCAGCTCATCACGAAGGTCAGGTGTAGGGTGGGGGTATGTGTGTTTAGGTTGGGTTGGGTTGGGTTGGGATGGTAAGGGAGAGAGATGGAAGGGAGGGGTATGTGTGTTTGGGTTGGGTTGGGTTAGGTTGGGATGGTAAGGGAGGGGAAGGGAAAGGAAGATGAGAGAGAGATGGAAGGGAGGGGTATGTGTGTTTGGGTTGGGTTGGGTTGGGTTGGGTTGGGTTGGGTTGGGAGGGGAAGGGAAAGGAAGATGAGAAAGAGATGGAAGGGAGGGGTATGTTTGGGTTGGGTTGGGTTGTGTTGGGATGGTAAGTGAGGGGAAGGGAAAGGAAGATGAGAGAGAGATGGAAGGGAGGGGTATGGGGTTGGGTTGGGTTGGGATTGTAAGGGAGGGGAAGGGAAAGGAAGATGAGAGAGAGATGGAAGGGAGGGGTATGTTGTGTTTTGTTTGGGTTGGGTTGGGTTGGTAGGGGAAGGGAAAGGAAGATGAGAGAGAGATGGAAGGGAGGGGTATGTTTGGGTTGGATCTGGTATATTTGGGATGGTTTGGCTTGCATTGGGTTGGGTTGGGTTGGGTTGGGTAAGTAAGGGGAAGAAAGGCAAGTTGATGGGTAGATATGTACACAACACAATCACACACACACTCTCTCTCTCTCTCTCTCTCTCTCACTACCTCCACCACTACACCACACCCTCTCACACCACCACTACACCACACAATCTGCCTCACACCACATGCACACTCTCCCAAGTTCCAACCCACCACTTTACAGCCTCACATCACTTCCCACTTTGCTTTACAGGTGGAGATGCTACAAGATGTTTACCTGACGTACGCCACGAGGCAGGCAGACACAATGAAGAAGATGACACAAGAGGTAGACATGTTCTCAGCCAAACACAGCAACCTTGTCACTCGTTCTGGGGACCACGCGAACCGTCTCCACCTCACGGCTGAAAACTTTGTCAGGGTGAGTTGCTACAAAGGTGCTATGAAGGTTATGAGAGAATTTAGAAGTTCCATATATTCTGACACTATAACCTTTTAATGTATTTATAGTTTGCATCTAATGTTGTCATGTAATAATTAATTTAACCTGCCCCCGTCCTCACCTTTTAATGTTTATAGTCTCCATCCCAACGTTGTCGTGTAATAATGTAACCTGCCGTCGTCCCCACTTCCCAGGAACTCCAGACGCGAGTAAACAACGTGGTGAAGGAGTTGGTCATGATTCGGGTACAGAGTCAGAGTTTTGTCAGCTCCACCAACGATACCCACGCAGACATCGCTTTCAGGTATATCGACGTTTATTTGGATATGGACTTGTGTTTCGTTCCTAACCTAACCTAACCTAACATAACTTGATCTAGCCCTAACCTAACTTAACCTAAGCAACCCAACCCAACCTAACCTAATATAACCCAACCCAACCCAATTCAACCCATCTATATAACCTAATATAACCTAACCTAACCTAACCCAGCCTAATCTAACCTAACCTAGCCTAACCCTAACCTAACATAACCTATCGCAACCCAATTCATCCCATACTAACTTAATCTAACCTAATCTAACCCAACCCAACCTGACCCACCCTAACCTAACCTAACCTTTTTTTATTGTTTTGTCTCCCCCAGCCTGAACAAGACCCGGGGTGCGGTAGAGGGCCTTTCCCAGGGGCTGAGGGGACGGCTGGACAACGCGACACACTTAGAGCGAGATTTCAGGAAGGTGTTCAAGAGGGAGACGGATCAGATCTCAGCAAGGGTGGAAAGTGGCGTCAGTCAGGTGAGGAAAACACGCACACAGACACAGAACAGAGAGAGAGTATAATAACAGACCATATCCTGTAAGTACTCGACTCCACACACATAATGATAAGTTACTTCATTCCCTCAATTGCCTTACGTGTTTTACCTCTTGTCAGGCTCTAGTGTCAAACCACGGCAGCGTCAGTCAGATGGAAGAAGGTGAACTGGACACACGGGTGTTTGTTGGGTCCGCTACGGCTGCCTGGAACGAGCTCTATCTTAACCAGGAGGCCGAGTTGCGTAAGGAAGCCGACCATCTCACTCACTCCCTCCGAGCCCACACCCACCACACCCAGAACGTCCTCGGAGGCATGCGCAGTGTGGCCGAGACGCACGAACAAGTAGGTCCTGAGCCAGTGTACACAGAATTAAGGCTCATTCCAAAGATATAATCAAGCAAAATGACTCCTACATACAAATTACCATCAAATTTGTCTGCAGAAAGTAAACTCCTTCACTCTAACTTATCTAACTCTAATTTCTAACCTCGCCACATTCCCTCCCTCTCTCTCACACACACAGGTATTAGAGGAGCAGAGGGCGACTTTCAGAGATTGATTAGGAAGAGACAAGATGCCCTCCACAACCACTCCTTACCTCCTTCCCTCTCTTACTCACACAGGTATTGGAAGAGCAGAGGGGCAACTTTCAAAGGTTCATTAGGAAGAGACAAGAGGCCCTCGACAACCAGTGCTCGTCCATCAGTGACTGGGCCGTCCTTATGTCCACTGAACTCAGACGACGAGACCTCGACCTACATCGGTTCCTCAGTGAAGACCTCCGGTTCGCGTCAGGTGGGTGTGTGGGTAGGTGGGTCAGTGGGAGGGTGTGTCTGTATGTGTGTTAGTGGGTCTATTTGTGTGTGTGTGTAGTAGAAAAAAAGTACTGTGTTCGGCCAGAAATATAGATCTTGCAAACACAAAGGAGAAGCAGAAATAGAAGGAAGGAGGGAGTGACAGTTGAAGGAATGAGAGGGAAAATACTTACACATTACTGGGATACCGACTAATGATATTTAACTCTCTTCTTTCCCGGCACAGCTTCAAACAGACAGTCTTGCCCTTCCTGTCGCCTTGTGCAATGAAAGACAAAAGTCATGTCCACATAACTGGTGAAAGAATCTCACGAACAACAACAACAACAAACCTTTCGACCTCGGTGTATAAATAATAATAATCAGAACTTTTGTCTTTTATTGTACGGTTTCACAAAATATATTCTTACGGAGGGGAGGTGGTAGAATTAAGGAGAGACAAATGGTGGTAGAAGATGGAGGTACATACAAGAGACAGGAGGCAAGAACAGTAGAGTCGTGGTCTCAAGTTGTGTTGCCTCTCTGGTGTGTCGGTGATCTTTTGAGAATAAATAATGTTTGTTGTTGTGAATGAGACGTGACTTTCTCTTCTGATTCTTCTGTTTGTTTGTTTGTTTTTTCTTCTGTTGTTGTAGTGTTTACAGTCGATCGAAAGAAAATTATTACGCCCCATTCACGACAACAATCATGATTTTCAAAAGTTCCTCAACATCATACCAGAGACGAGACAACAAGACTTTAGACCATCAACTGTACTATGATGCACAAAGGTTCGTTCCCTCAACCAGCCACAATATACCTGAAGCACACGTGGTTCGAAAGACTGAACAATAAAACATCGATGAATAGTGAACTGTGATTTTTCGTTCGAAGCACGGAGAATTTAGTCATATTTCTGCTAGTTGGGGGAACGAACTTTCGTGCACCATAGCTTAGTTACTTACCTCCACTAGTAACGAGCACAGCGTCAGATGGGTAGTTTTTTTGGTGTGAAATGTGGCACAACTGTGTTTGTATATTCGAAGTAATTGTAAATAAATGGACCGAACTCACCCCTGTTAATGTATCCACGGCACCATAGGGATGCTATGTAAACAAACACAGTGGTGCCACATTTACCACCATAAGGACGCTGCTATGTAAATAAACACAGTGGTGCCACATTTACCACCATTAGGACGCTGCTATGTAAACAAACACAGTGGTACCACATTTACCACCATAAGGACGCTATGTAAACAAACACAGTGGTGCCACATTTACCACCATAAGGACGCTGCTATGTAAACAAACACAGTGGTGCCACATTTCGTCACACCCACCGGACGCTGTGCTCGTTACTAGTGGAGGCAAGTGTACCTCCTCTTCTTGCAGTGACCGTGGCTGAAGAGGACGATGATGGGTACTTGGTGTCCAGGCTACCAGACGGATCCCTCCTCTACCAGTCTACTCCAGCACAACAACACACCCGTTCCCTGCCTAATGTGCGTCTCTGTACGACTGACCCCCTTCTCTCTAATACACTTTTCTTTATATATATTATTATGTCTTCGTTTAGTTCCCTGCACGCCTAGACTAATGTGATGTGTTCTCGGTGCACACACACACACACACCACACACACACATTCGAGTATAGCCAGTAGCACACACACACACACATTCACACACATTCGAGTATAGCCAGTATCATACACACACACACATTCGAGTATAGCCAGTACCACACACACACACACACACACACACACAGACAGGCACATTCCAACAGGGCCATTATCACTAACCAAAACAAAGTATTCACACACAAACACGGTAACAACAAGAATAGTCCCAGCAACAACAACAATAATATCATCATCAACAACAACAACAACAATATCATCAACAACAACAACAACAATACAATATCATCAACAACAACAATAATATGATCATCAACAACAACAATATCATCAACAACAAACAACAATATCATCAACAACAACAATATCATCAACAACAACAACAACAACAATATCAACAACTACAGGCAGCAATAATTTACCAGAGAAACTAAAATAACAGCAAAATACACAACAACAACAACAACAAACAACATCTGTAACAACAATAGTTAGTACAGCAACAACAACAACAAGCGAGCGAGCGAGCGAGCGTGGGTGGGCGTTAGAGAGAGAGAGAGAGAGAGAGAGAGAGAGAGAGAGAGAGAGAGGAGAGAGAGAGGAGAGAGAGAGAGAGAGAGAGAGAGAGAGAGAGAGAGGAGAGAGAGAGAGAGAGAGAGAGAGAGAGGAGAGAGAGAGAGAGAGAGAGAGAGAGAGAGAGAGGAGAGAGAGAGAGAGAGAGAGAGAGGGAGAGGGAGAGGAGAGAAGAGAGAGAGAGAGAGAGGAGGAGAGAGAGAGAGGGAGAGAGAGGGAGAGTGGGAGAGAGGAGAGAGTAAACTAGACAAACCAGACCAGCCAAGTACTTAACACTTAAACATAACTTGACTCTCTACATCACAAAATACCCCCCAACCAATACCAACCAAACCAACTCAACCAACCTACCAACCAACCAACCCAACTACCAACCACCAAAATACCCCAACCAAACCTACCAACCACCAAACCTACCAACCTACCAACCAACAAACCTACCAACCAACCAACCAACCACCAACACCTAACAACCAACCTAACCAACCACCAACCCAACCAACCAAACCTAACCTACCACCACCAAACCAACCAACCTAAC
The DNA here is from genome assembly GCA_033782935.1 of Petrolisthes cinctipes. Classification (NCBI taxonomy): domain Eukaryota; kingdom Metazoa; phylum Arthropoda; class Malacostraca; order Decapoda; family Porcellanidae; genus Petrolisthes; species Petrolisthes cinctipes. Next base: position 8,156 of record JAWQEG010007550.1, read on the forward strand.
CAACCAACCCACCAACCAACCACCAACCAACCACCTACCAACCAAACCTAACCAAACTAACCAACCAACCACCTAACCTACCAACCAACTAACCAACCAACCAACCTACCAACCAACCAAACCTACCACAACCAACCAACCAACCTAACCAACCAACCAACCTACCAACCACCAAACCAACCAACCAACCAACCAACTAACAACCAACCAACCAACCAACCTAACCAACCAACCAACCAACTAACCAACCAACCCAACTACCAACACAACCACCAACAACCAACCACCAAGCCAACAACCCTAACAAACCTAACACCAACCTACCAACCTAACCTAACAACCAACCACCAACCTAACAACCAACTACAACAAACCTAACAAACCACACCAAACCCAAACCAACCAAACTAACCAACCTACCAACCAACCTACCAACAAACCAACAAACCAACCAACCAACCACCAAACCAACTAACCACCAACTAAACAACCAACCAAACCACCAAACTAACCAACTAACCCAAACCAACAACAACCAACCAACCACCAAACCTAACAACCAATCAAACAACCACCAAAACCTAAACAACCAACCAACCAACCACGTCAACTACTATGATGTCTATTTCTATCCCAATTTCTTCTGAGGTTACGGAAAATAATAACACTGCATTCACATCGTGTCACCTCTTACTGAAATAACGTGTGACACTCATACTTAGAAAAACGTGTGTTCTACTGAGATTTATGAGCCCTATGCATGAATATTCGTGGTGTTGACGATGCGGTGTGGTATTGCTACGATGATTCCATGGACAAAATAACTCAGACATAGTACCGATACCACGCCATCGTCCACACCAAGGATTATTCTTGCATATGACGTCAACGTGTGCCACTCACATCTTGAAAACATTTGCTAGCTAACTCTACTGAGATAATTATGACTATCTGGTGTTTCCCCTCACAGTGTGCCAACCCTATACTGACGATAACATTGTCTCTCCTTACCCCGAATAGAAGAAGTTCCCGCCGCCACATAGACCCAGGGCAGAACCTACCACTTGCCAAGGTCTGAGCCGAGGTGGAACAACAAACATTATGGTATTACATTACTAATTCATTTCTTACATACTCACTACACATGTAGAGAATGGCAAAGTTGCCCCTCTAAAACTGTGTTCCTCTTAAAACACTTTAGTGTCTTGTAACATTATTGATGGTTTATATTTGAAAGGAGAATGTGCATGCATAGTTGTATACATAATTCTAGAGACAATAAATTTTCTAAACTTTTTTAACGAGGATGTGGAGGCAACTGTACATTCAAGATTTATCTAACATATGCGGTGTCTCATCCCCGCCATTATTCCTTCCATCTTTCCTATCTTCTTCATTTTCCTGTGCCTGTGTTATACCGTAGTACATGCATGACAAAAAGAATTCTGCCTAACGACTGTCGGGGACTGATTGAAATTGTTCCAACACAAAACAATGACGGAGACAGAGAGAGGTTATACGGCCCCCAAGTCTCTTCTCTTGTGCATGTTTTCCTTACTGACTGATTACTGTAGAGAGCATGTGTGATTGACTGACTGACCCTGTGTTTATTATGTCTTGTGATCCAGAATGACTATACTGTTTTAGGTCCAAGCTGGGGTTAACTTCCTCCAAACAATGTCATGAAACACACACACACTTCCTCAGTACATAAGCAGGCCATGTGTTTCGTAGCATTGTTTGGGGGACTAAGTAGTGTCCAATTCAATCCGTATTATAACATTTTTGACACATGATATTTTTTAAGGAGGCTCCGTACCCGGGTCCCTATTCCCCGTATGTCGTGTCGTGTTGAGGAATATATAATGTTTTGGTTCCTTACAGACTACGACCTACCAGTTGGAGGAGACGGTTTATAGTGCCGGGCCAACCACGCCCGACCTCCAATCTAGTCCACAACAAAGACCTCACCTGGAGACAACCACCTCTACTACGGTTACCTCTCTCATTGACACCCACCATACACAACACAACCAGGGAAACACAACTACACGTATCAAAAACATCAAAGGAAATAGTACTAACAACAACCCCACCACGGCCACCTCTCTCATTGACACACATCATACACAACACAACCAGAGAAACACAACTACCACCAACAGTAACAAACACATCAAAGGAAATAGTACTACTACCCCCACCACCACCACGGATACCTCTCTCACTGACACACATCATACAAAACACAACATGGGAAACACAACTACCACCAGTAACAAAGATATCAAGGGAAATAGTAGTAACAATAGCAGCATCAACACCACCACCAACATTCCGAGAAATATGACAAGCAGTAAAATTAATATCAAGGAAAAGAGTACTACTGGTAATATTGATACTATCGACATTGTGGAATACAGTACAAGCACAAGCACCACTACAACTACCACCATCAATGATAATGCAAGAAATGGTGTTGAAGATATCTCAAAGAAAGACAATGGTACGGATATTGACACCAGCAATTTTTCGACGGACAGGTATAGTAACGAGGATAATAGTACTGACAGCGACAGCACCAGGAGCAGCGAGGAGGCTACTACTGACGATGATGACAATGACAACAACACACGAGTTTCCTTCAGCAACATCAACCCACCTCTCAGACTAGTTAGCCTCGTGCCAGACCTCACAGATAACACCACTAGTTCGGAGGGTAAGGGACTGATACCAAACAATAACTCTAATGGAAAGAGCAACGACACCACTATGGAACGACAGAATGATGGACCAGACAACAGACCTCGATGCGGTTCCAAGAGATGTGGCCTTCGTAAAACACTGAACATGTCGCCGCCTTTACAAACTTACCCCAATGATGATGATGAAGACGAGGGAGTTCGTAATCTGAGACGGATCCTCAAAGAAGCTCAGGCAACCATTAAAAGATTCCAGATTGATTTTGAACAGGAAGGCGCCGGCAAAAATACCAGTCGTGAATCTGGATCTAAGTGGACGTTGCTTGATGCGAAAGAGATCACATCTAATTCTACGGATGATGACAAACGATTGGGCATTGATAGGGAAGACTGTGAAGAAAAGACTGAAGTGAAGGACAAAACTAAGAAGGAAGAAAATGTTGAAATGACTGAAAAAGTGAACGATAAAGAAAACAAAACTAAAGACAAGACGGAGGGTGGTCACAAAATACGACACCATCACGGACAAGAAGGCCTCAGGAGACATCACCACAAAGGACGAGAGACAGGGGACATAGAACAACAAGAGACAACTATAACATCCATTCCTCCTCTCCCATCACCTCATACCTTCACTGAGATTCCTACCCTCACTACCCCTCACAACAATCATGATATCACTACACTGTCATCTCGCTACCCAGTCACTGCTTCTTCCTCCCCTGTCCATCACTCATTTTCATTATCTCCTATCCCGTATTCCTCCTCTACTATTTCTCCTACAGTCTCCTCCTCCTCTTCCTCCTATCCAAGCTCCTATTCCTCTTCCTCTCCTCCAGCTGCCACCCCTTCTTCTTCCTTACCTATCTACCCTTCATCATCTTCCTTTCCCTCTCGCATATTTCATTCTCCCTCCATCTCCGTCTCCTCTTCTCCTACCTTTCACTCCTCCTCCTCCTCTCGTCATGCCTCCCATTCCTCAGTGCCAACCACTACTCCAATCCTGAGACTGTGGCACACCTGGGACTCGCTCCTCCTGGAAACCAAAACACAGACAGACATGCAAAACAAAATAGAGTCGCCTGCCGAAACCGTATTAGAAAATCCTGTAGTAACACAAAAAAGAAATTCTCAAACTTCTAACGAGGAAGGGGAGACGGATTCCTCTGAAACAAGTCGTAACTGAAACCTGTCTGAAATAATTTATTGTTGGTAGGAAAAATAAAACATACATTGACTGAAGGAAGAAGTGCGAGGCAGAGTGAAAGTAATGGAACAATCGATGTTAGAGGTGTTGAATCAGCTAGCGACGGATTTTTTCTGTTATAGCAGAGGTGTAAATGTGTGCTTGTGACTGTGTGTGTGTATTTTAAGTTAATGTACAATGAACAATCAAAATGGGATGTTTGTGTGCTAACATGATACTTTAGAGTACAAGTTCATTCAGACTGGTGTGTTGGTAGAATAGTTTGTCATTTCTTAATTAGCTTCTATTCTTACAGTGCTCCATATACTGTAGTCTACATTGTCTTCTCAGGGTCCTCTTTTAGTGCTATCAGTGCAGTATAAGTTAAAGGCACAATAACTTGTTCAACAAAAATTAAAAAACAACTCTTTTGGACCCAATCAGGTCCTCTATATATCATATAATTATATATATATATTGGACCAGTACACTGCTGGTATATTCCGTTTCCTTCACCACCACCACACGTACATACATGCTAACGAGACTAAAGAATGAGGGAGAAATCGACCCCAAGGCGCCCACTTCAGGTTAGGTCAGGTGCTTCATGTATAACTGTAGATTATGTAAATAGGTTACTGATATCGTTTTTACTGTAGTTGTATGACTACATACTAATATGTACTGTGTACAGTAAGCTAAGTCACATTCAGGTGAATCACTGCCGTTGACATTATAAAGTCATCTTGTCACAATGAAACATTTTGGTGTGTATTCAGACCCCAAAATCCTATTGTAGTTTAGTAGTTTAATATCTGGCCCTACATAGCAGTGAGTGATGTGTAGAGCCTGGCTGATGTGAGTGAGGCTTGAGTGCTCACTATTTACGTGTGACTGTGTTTTATTACTAGTTTAAGGTGTCTTTATTCAGACAGTATTTAGAGCTCAACAGATTACAACACACATGATTAAACATAATTCTCTGCAAATGTAAATACTGTACTGTACAATTTATAACAAGCAGTCTGCTATTGAATTGTAATTTAGCATCTAAATGAAGTTTAAGATTACATCTAGTTTATGTAATGACTGCACTAAATTATGTTCCTGTTATCATTAACAATTTCCCAATTAATTAATTACAATGTGGGGAGGGAATTTCAGGATTGTTAATTACCATGTAATGGGTTCATTAATAACAGTATAACACCACGTGTGTTATCATGACTAAAATAATGTACTGTACAATTAGTTGGGTGAAGTTTTTACCTAGTAATTCAGACAAGTTTTGTTTTCATATCTGAAAATTACAATTGTCCCCAGTTTTATATAGAGCATTTTAACAAAAAATAAAACATGTTTTACCATAAATTATGTTTGAATAGATCCTTGTATGCTACATGTTGTTATACTCTCACCATCATTCCCATCTACAAACTCCACCCACAATCCTAACATTAATTGTAGTCAACAAGTATATCTTCATCTCCAACCTCTCAACCCTACCAATGTCATACATCACTGCTAATATCACTAACTTCACATAAGAAAAGATACTCTGTAAAATGGTGATTTATGTTCTGTGACCAGGCATATTCAAGGATTTGCTATGGTGATCTTACAAGACAAAATTATAACTATTCTTCATTTGTATGCGATAGATCATTATAATATCTAGGATTGTAAGTGTGAAAAATAGATGATGCAAGTCTATTCTATCTATCTGTCTCTAGCTCAGATGCCTTACTCCCTTCAGGAACTCCCCCTAAGGAATGGTCACGGCAGAAGTCAATAGTTCTTTCTGTTCCAGCTCCCTCCTTGCTTGATCAAGCCCTTCCCTGCCACTCACATTTTCTCCCGCATGTATTCTTCCACATCCCAAAGGAAATACCAGAGGACAACTTAAATACTGTACATGACTGATAACTTTACCAACTATAATTTGTAATATACAAGACCAAAATTACACCCATATACCTAGATATCAAATATCAAAACAAAAAATAACTACTTTAATAGCTATACTGCACTTATATACAATATATACAAAATGTCAGTTATACACATTAAACAAACTAAAAGTACTGCATACAGTATAACTGACTTGAAGAAAATATGTATGTTGATAAGCTCTCTTGGTTGTGCTGCTAATATAAATAACACAAACACAATACCAGTAGTATAATTGCACAGTCAAAGTGAAAAATAATTTAACCATTAACCTTATAAAAGAGTTGACAGAAGTTGGGAAGGTATTGTCAGCAAAAAATAATATTGTACCACAGTTATTGGGTCCATGCTTTAAATCCTGCAACTACAAACACAATAAGCCTTGCCATACCATAATGATATCTTAATATACAAAGATCCAAAATATCCCAAGAAGAATCCTATATTTTTGATACTGTATCTAATATATGTTGCAACTATATATATAATTTTCACTTAAATTATACATATATATATATATATATATACCTTTTATAAAAACTAGTTTTTGCTTTCTCCAGATGAAGATAAACATCAACTGGTGAATAATCTAAGTTGACCATACCTGTTAAATGCTTGCCACCCAGTTGTCAGGAATTATACTATGGCTATACTATACAGTACTATATAATTATATTGTTACTATAATCCAATGGAAGGCAGAAATACATTTCCAGTTAAAAACTATTAATGTCAGACAGAAGTAAACACTATTATCAAGACCCCATTTCTTTTTGAAAGTGGTAGAGGGATTCTGGCTCATGAGATAAAAAAGAAATCATGAAAGACTACCCACCCACACTCAAGCCCATAAAATTCTCAGGTCACCCTACATGTACACACATCCATAACAAAGTAACCATAAACCTTTAGTGAACTCTATACCTTTCAGAATTCAGCACCATACAACTTAGTGTTTGGTAACCATAATGCTTTCTTACAAATAAGTCTGGCACTTACCTAACTCTTAATAGTTTTATAGTCCACTCCAGAACAAAATCTCTCACTAAAGAGGTAACCGTACAACCATAAAATCCTCCCCCACATTGGCTTAAGGCAGGCTGGGAAGAGATGTACAGAGGTGATAAGGTTGGAAAATTAGTGAAGTGGAGAGCTTGAGTCTTACCATCAGATCATAAGCACCTCCATTCTTTTATCATTAATCTTACATCATAGACAAGTCTAGAAGATCAACTCAGTCTATCCTAATCAGATAATTCTTGATCACTGATATGCATGGTTTTAACCAATAGATCTCAACATGATAATTATATCACCTGGTATTAAGTCTGAGAAAAAGGCAAAATCAATAATTTGTCATCTTTAACCTTGCATTATCGTAAAGTCCGTAAGATCGCCTTGGTCTATAAGCTTCAGGTTGTGTTCATTAGCCAGATGAAGAAGAGCTATGAAGGCTAAAGGAACAGAGAGGTTTTCAGACATCTTGGTAGACAGTTTGGAAGGTAAGGTCTTGTACATTACTGAGAAGTCCTGGTTGTGGTTTGGGTCCATGGTGATAGGGGAGCTGCTGGGAGTGCTGTCTGCCTGGTTTTCTTGTCTGAAAGATGCAAAAGTGAGTATCACTGACAGATCATGATCACAGAGGACATTAGAGATAACATCAGAGTCAGACCATAGATGTAGGAAGAGCTATGGTCACCAACCACACGACAATGTTCAGTATGGTGAATAAAATTACTGCAGTATTACTACTACTGTACTACAATAATAGCACTAAATACAGTACTGCTAAAATAAAACAGTTTAACATACTATAATAAACTGAGACAGTCTATTTCTTTGCACATTCCGGAGATATCAACAGACTCCAAGTCACCAAAAGAATTCTATCCCTTTCAATCCTAACAATATATATGTGGAAAGAATAAAGAATATATGAATATAGTGTACAAGAAAACTTACTGTCTCTCATTTTCCTTGTTATTTGTGGAGTCTGCCAGCATATCCCACATGGTCACCTTTAATTTCTTCATATCCATCTTCTTGGCAGTCCGAGCATAAGCAATGCTAACTTTAGCCACCTTAATGGAATGAAAATTAAAAGATTAGAAAACTATAAGTATTCTGCAAACACATAAACTCTTTAGAACAATGGTTGATGGCTTTTGCACTCTAATCTGACTACTGTAATATTTAATTTCTTTTTTTTCTTGAGGGTTGGCAGTATACTGTATCACAAATGGGATATATAAACCCACATTGTGCATTCTCAATTTTTCTTTCTGGGCCTGGCCCTTCATAACCTCTTCGAAAAAGGGGAAATTACAGTACCATTTCACTCCCTCTATGCTTCTTGTAGACTGAGTGATAGGTGTATTACACACTACAGATGATGACAATATATAAATGGCTTATATCTTTAATAGTTCTGAGTACAATATTTGGGTTAATCTAGATCATTATCTTTGCCACAGGAGAAACCCTGTCATCCAAGAATTAAGAATAAAAAAGACTGTTTGCCAGATCTCACCTTGTTAGGTGCAGCAACCAGGTTGTCCATGAAGTTGGTGACATTGTCTGGGTCATCGGTGGCACAGGGTTGGCTTCCCATCACTGTCTGGCTGAAGAGGTCTGTCACGTCATAACCGGGTGCTGTGTTGTCCCCGTATCCGCTGCCAGCATCATCCTGACACACCAAAATACATTAATATGGTAAGATGTTATCAGAATAGTAATTACTCACCCTTCCAAACTGTGCTGCCATGAAACAGAATACAGTACTAGACAGTCAGCATAAAAAGTATTGGAACCACCCTTACATGGAACTTAAAATATAATTATTCATAGGGGGTTCCAATACTTTTTTGCCAGCTGTACCTCAATACAATAAATTCACAAATTGCCTGTTTTGTGGCAAAGTACACACTTATATAATACAGCATATAATGTGTAGAACTTGTACAGCTTACCACATCAGCACAATAATTATCTTTGTCGTGTTCGTTGTCATAGTCATAGGCATGGATGCTCTCATTGACTTCAGCTGCCTCCTTCTGTCTCCTTATGACAATTGCAGGGCGACCAGAAAGTCTGAAAAATCATGATCATTTGAGAATACATTCTAATTAGTGCGATTCTGATATACAGTAAGCTACAGACGACCCCTGAATACCACCAAATCAATTATCAACACAAATATAAACTAAAATTTTTTTTAAATAATTATCTCAACTTAATTTACGTATAAAAAATAAAGGATTAAACTTAAGAATCCTTTTAATAAGCAAAGAAATAATGTAACAAAATAACAGAACTAAAACATCTACAAACTTAAAGAAATTGTGAGCCTCATAGTGAAGGTCAAGGGGAAGTGTGGTGTTGTCTTTGCTCCAGGTCTTTAATGTGTTCTGACTGAGCTGGATGGCCTTGCGAGTGACGGCAAACAATTTGTCAATCTCTGGGTCTACTTTTTCCATGTCCTCTTTTACATAATTCACAGTAACAAACTCCTTCTTCTTCTTCTTCCCTTCTTCTTTACCATCACTCGTGTGTTTAACTGTAATAAAACAAAAAATATGGAATACAGGTACAATTTTTCAGCTTAAAATACAGATCACATAAAAAGAGCGGGCTAATCTTCAGTGGGTCAGCCCACTTGGAATTAAGGCAAATGCTTATGTTATATGAGGATGTATATATTCCCTGAGGCACTCTTGATCAAATTAGGATTAAATTAACAGAGTATGAAGAGAAAGAGATAAAACCACCCACAATCTTTTATATTCTTCAATGCAGGTGGCCAATTCAATAAATTGTTAACATAATACCAATCACAAATGGATACTTTACTTGGAGACCTAATTAAAAAGTTAATAAGAACCATTTGGTGAACTGAATGTAAGGTGGAGAAACAAACAAAAAGCACAAACACAGACCTTTGGAGAGGGGCCTCATCCTCCAGTGTGAGGGGCCGGCCCAAGCAGACATGAGTTGGGTGTCAAAGTACGAGTATTCGGAGTGGTTCTTGGCCAGGTACTCCTTGAGGTGGACGGCTTCCATGAGTGGCGGATGGGCTCGCTGGCACCCTTCCTGGCCAATGGTCACCACTGTCCCATCCTCACAGTCTTCCTCGCCTCCACCTATACAATGACATGTAGGGTAAGTTTTCTTATGCAATTTTTCTCAAGCTGAATCCAGATTGTAAATGTCCACATTATCATAATTTCCATTGAGCAACGGATTTTCTCCCATCATATAGCAGACAAGCTTCAACCAATCACAGTTAATCTTATGTAAAGCAAGGACATGAAAACTATGAACAAGAGCTTACCATAACACTCATCACCATAAAACTCAGCATCATTATCAATGGGTTCAGGTACAGCGTTGATGTCAAAGCGGTGAGAGTTGTCTTCTGGTCTGTTTTCATTCTCATTATCTTCAAGGCTGGAGGTGTCACTGATAGAGTTATCGTCACCCAATTTCCAGCTTGCGAATTCAAATGACGAAAAGGTTGGACAAATCAAGGCCTGGCTGAAATCTAGAAGGAAAAAAACATCATGGAGAAAGTATCATGAGAAATTGTCATGGCAGAGAAACACTATATAATGCAATGAAATATAATATTGGTGGCTGCAACAACATATCCAATCCTTAGATGGAGATTAGTATAATGATGTGTAAACAGGTATTATTTAAGAGTTGAGAAATAACTGACAAAGGTGACTAATTTCCATAAAGTGTGTGTTACCCCAAATATAACTAAAACTAAATGTAACCAGGTACCAAAATCTAGATGAGAAAGAGGAATCCAGGTGCTTCCATATACAATTTACTGGAATGGAAACTAACCTCCTGGCCTTGGTATTTGTATAGTTTCTGTCTTGGGTTCCACTCCTGTATCCACTCCAGAATTCAATATCACTGACTCTGAGTCCAGCATCAACAGGCATGAGTCATCCTGTTGATTTGAGAGAAATATACTTTCATTAGTAATAGACATGAAAGGTAATATGATCAAATAATTGTAAACATTTGAAGGCATGGGTAATACAGCAAGAAAGTACAAATAAAATTATGAGGCTTGGAAACTGAAAGGGAGGAAAGTGCTTGTTTCTTATCAATAAAATAATTGCTCTTCATCATCATCGTCAATACCTTATTTCACCTTTTTTCAAGGGGTGGGGAGGTTCTAGCACCAGTACAATACCCCTGACAGGCTGCTTCAAATCCAAATTCATGAACAGTAGTCTTCCATAACAAAGATTTGATAACTCTAGGCTTTGTGAGAAGTATTATATTGCAGTGACTCACCTGAAGCTGGAGTGTGTTAAGGAAGATGCCGCTACCAGACCGACCCTCATCAAACTGGCTGGCAGTTTTCTTGAACAAAGGATCAACCTCAAACTCCAAGTCAAATTTGGCAACATTCAGATTCTTTAAATTAGTTTCTATAACTTTCTTTTTAACCTGAAAAATGAAAATAAAATTATAGTTCACCTCTACTGCTCAAATATCAGATATCAGGGCAACCAAGTATGTCCCACTACTGACGCAGTTCATAAATTCTGAGTAAAAGAATTCAAGATGAAAGAATCAAGCCAAGATGCCTATATTACTATTAAGCAAGCATAATATAAACTGCAACTAATAAAACACAACTGCAATGCTGATATGATCCTAGCACCCCTTTTACCAACAGCTGCTGAACAAACTGCTCTTGTGCAGCTGGATAAAAAATAGATTAATCACAGCAGGAAGGGCAGTAACAATCAACATTTTCTAACCCTGCGTTTCCTCTTATCGCCCTTTTCAGCGCCTTCATCGTGTTCTTCTGGGTCTGATCTGTTGTCCTTCTTCTCCTGAGTGCGGCCCAGACCTCCAGCCATCTTGAGAGTGTCGGTGTGCACGCTGTCCACTCGGTAGGCATAGATCTTAGTGCTGGCATCTAGTGTACAGCTGGCAACCTGTATAAACACACCATCATTACACAATATATTCAGAATACAATACTATGGTACACAAAAGCTTGGCTGCATATATTACAGTACACACCTTCTATGCTTGGACCATGATTATATAAAATGCATCTGATGAATCCTGAATACAAAATTAGAAGAAATCAGTACAGTACAAAGACCTTGCAAAAACATTCTCTCATTGTTTAAAACATAATAACAAGTAAGATATGTATTAACAAACCTGAAAATTATTGAGGTCGGAATCTTTCCTGCGAAGCATCTCCGACATGTAGTCAATGAGCTGCAGACTGAAGGCATTTTTCGCACTAATTTTCTGAGAAAAAAAAAAAAAAAAATGCAATGAAAATTACAGGAAAAATTTATCATGGAGTTAAAAACGTCTTAAACTGGGGATGATAATCATCAATAATGCCCCATTTCCCTGTATTTCAAGGGGTAGGGGGCTCTAATGTTGGAGGTGTAAAAATTGCATAAGAAAATCAAAATAACATTACGATGGACAGAAAATTCCCAATAAATTTAGTCACACACATTTAATCCTTTCAGACCCACAAAAAAAAATAATAATAAAAAAATAATATATATATATATATATATATATATTAATTCCGTACTCACATTTTCTGCTGAGAGTTGTATGCATGTTGAGTAGTGTTCAGAAAGTTGTTGGTTGGTGAGTCCGGCCACCAGACTGAGTGACTTGCGTCGGTCTACCTGGCCTGGGGTCCCGGCACTGCCACTCCCAGGTGATGAAAACTTGCGAGACCGAATCTGCTGTTGGAGCCGATTCAACTGACGCTCCTTTTTCTCCTTCTCATCATTATTCTGACAAAACAAAAACATAATGCGAGATACCATTAAAAATAATATAACGTGTCATCTATTAATCCATAATCTCTGGTACTGTACAGTAATATATCTGTACCAGGATATACAGTACTTTTATATATATATTTGTACCAAGATATATTTTTTAAGAAACATATTTAGATTAGTTAAATATTTATCAACATAGGCTAAAATGTCACAAGCTTCAAAACACGACTAAACAATCATACACTAAATAATGCAGTACAATGAATACCCCCAGGACAACAAGGAAAGATTCTCTGTTGAGTTCTGATATGACGAGTGACTGCCTCCTGGAGTATTGGAGTATGGCGTGACAGGGGTCATATTAAATATAGAAAAAAAAAAAAAAAAAATATTAATAATAATAAATCATAAATTATACCCCCGGAATGTCAATGAAAGATTATCCGTCGAGTTCCCTGATGACGAGTGACTGCCCTCTGTAGTATGGGGTGACTGGGGTCATTTTAAATAAAGAAAAAAGGAAAATAAACAAAAAAGTAAAAAAGAAATTGTACCTCTGGGACATCGAGGAAAGATTCTCCGCTGAGTTCCGATATGGCGAGTGACTGCCTCCTGGAGAGTGGGGTGTCCGGTGGGGGCATGATGGAGCTGCGTCTCTTGGAGGGGGACAGAGCGAACCCCACCGATGACCTACGGCTGGGCTTCATGTCTCAAATTACTGAAGATAATGTAGTTTGTTTTCGTATCCGTACACTTCAAGGTCCTGGAAAATAAAAAATAAAAATGATGTAGTTTTTATTTCGCATCTTTACACTTCACAGACCTGGAAAACAAAAAATAAAAATAATGTAGTTTTTTTCGCATCTTTACACTTCACAGGCCTGGAAAATCAAAAATAAAAATAATGTAATATTTTTTTGCATCCTTACACTTCACAGGCCTGAAAAATAAAAAATAAGGTCAAGAATAGGGTCCAAGTAATCAGAAAAATAATCATACGTCTTTCACCATTATTTCATGCTTAAGGGGGTGAGGCAGTACGGTTGGTAATTCTGGAGTAAATGGTTCCTCCAAACTATTCCAGGCAAAAGGGGTAAGTATACTACTGGAAATTTCTGGAGCAAATGATTCCTCCAAACTACTCCAGGCAAAAGGGGGTAGTATACTGCTGGTAATTTCTGGAGCAAATGATTCCTCCAAACTATTCCAGGCAACAAGACACCATTAATTTTTGTTAATCTGGCCCTGTTCCCGGGTATATTAAGGAGGACTCGGTAGCCCTCCAATGTACAATCACAGCACATAAACCTTGACCAGACTTCCCTGTGATCGTGTATGAGAATTGGAGGCTTCTGATTCCTCCTAACTATGGCACGAAAAAAAGTCCCTTCCATATAGGCTAAGTTAGGTGTGTTTCGTGGCAATATTTGTAGGACTCATTTACCCCTTTTGTGGTCAATTTGGAGTCAATGTAGGCCTCCAAACTCACCAATGAAACAAGATCCCCATGTATAATTTCATATAGAGAGAGTTATTATGTTATTTCCTGGCATCGTTTGGAGGAATCGGTAGTCTTCAGATTCCCGCACAGTAGGTTTATTCTCTTAATTAATCCATTATTCTCTTATATTATCCACTAAATTAGGTCTTCAATACACGCCACACATCACACCGTACTCGTCAGTGATGTATTAGTGTGTTAAATTAAAAGTTACGACATTAAAAGTAAGAATAAATAAATATAAACCGCGGGAGACATTTTGCGCGGGAGATGTCAAATAAAAAAATCCCTTATTTAATGCCTTTTTACACCTCCCCACGCCCATATACGCCCTCAGGTCACGCCACGCCCACAAACCTACTCCCAAGTCTTCACCACCAGAAAAAAATGCAAAACATAAACAAAATATTTTGAAATACTCACACCGCCCCGCCTGAATGCCAATGTTTGGTGTCGTGAACAGTGTTGCCAACTTGTCAGGTCTGTTGATGGTTGGCGTAATTTCCCCAACTTCAACACCAGAATTTCCCTTTTTACCTCAACTTTAACATCAGAATTTCCCTTTTTACTTCAACTTCAACATCAGAATTTCCCTTTTTACCTGAACTTCAACATCAGAATTTCCCTTTTTTCTTCAACTTCAATATCAGAATATCCCTTTTTCCCTCAACTTCAACATCAGAATATCCCTTTTTTCCTCAACTTTAACACAGAATTTCCTTTTTTCCCTCAACTTCAACATCAGAATATTCCTTTTTTCCTCAACTTCAACATCAGAATTTCCCTTTTTTCCTCAACTTCAACATCAGAATATCCTTTTTTCCTCAACTTCAACATCAGAATTTCCCTTTTTTTCTTCAACTTCAACATCAGAATTTCCCTTTTTTCCTCAACTTCAACATCAGAATATCCTTTTTTCCTCAACTTCAACATCAGAATTTCCCTTTTTTTCCTCAACTTCAACATCAGAATATTCCTTTTTACCTCAACTTCAACATCAGAATTTCCCTTTTTTCCTCAACTTCAACATCAGAATTTCCCTTTTTACCTGAACTTCAACATCAGAATTTCCCTTTTTTCCTCAACTTCAACATCAGAATTTCCCTTTTTTCCTCAACTTCAACATCAGAATATCCCTTTTTTCCTCAACTTCAACATCAGAATTTCCCTTTTTTCCTCAACTTCAACATCAGAATTTCCCTTTTTTCCTCAACTTCAACATCAGAATTTCCCTTTTTACCTCAATAATTCCCTCTGTACTCTTGAACATTGATGGTCATTTTGGTATTTAGTCTGGTAGAAATTTCCCTGTTTACCATTGAACATCTTTGTATAGGCCTAAAAAACAAATCCCCTCCTCACGTGGCCTCAAAACAATGGAAACCTATGGCCACGGTCGAGTTATAATAATATAGTACCTATGGCAAGCCACCACAAAGCGCCCGTGTGTCAAGGGACATAATTTCCCTGTGTGGACTTTAAAATTTCCTTATAAAACAGAGACATTTCCATGCACCTGGTAACACTGGTCTCGTAAAACCTCGTGAATATGGCGAGAATACGCGAGACCCTGTACCCCCTCCCTCCCCCCCAACACCCCAGCCCCCTAACCCCCCCTCGCCTCCAGATTTAATTGTGTCCATGTTGTTCCTATTCTCCCTTTGTCAAAATAAAGGAGAATGGGAAGGTTTTTGGATAAGAGAATGAGAAGGTTTGAAGGAGAATGGGAAGGTTTTTTAAGAGAGAATGGGATGGACTGAAAAAAAAATGGGAAGGTTGAAAGGAAAATGGGAAGGGTTGAAGAATAAAGGGATGGAATGAGAAATTATATGGCAAACTTGAATATTTACTTAAAAATGCAACAACACAAACATTAAGCAGAAGAATTTTAAGTTGCATTAATTCGCTTCGTGTCATAAATGCTGAAAAACAAAGCCAATGGAAAATTAATACGATATAACGAGCTATATAGGTATACAGATTTTACAATAAAAAACAAAATAGAAAATACACACCTATTCAATTAGATAACATATAACATAACCCGAGGTAAAGTTTGATTGACTAAATCTTGGGAATTCTTGGGATTTTTTTGGGAGTAGTTTTGTGAATTTTTCATTTTCCATCTTCTCCCTCTCTCCTTCCCCTTTTCTCTGTTTCCTCCATCTACCCTGCCAACTCCAGTAAATAAATAAATAGTTTTGTTATTGGGGTAAATATTGAATGAATTACCGTTATTGCATACCGTTTTTCTACCTTCATAACCCACTAATTTCGACCATTCTAAGATTATTTTCTTCTATGGCATTTCCTCCGCAAATGCCCCATTTCCAAGATAGGGCATATTCAAATGGGGCATTTTGAAATTAGCCTGACCTTACCTAACCTAACCTAGACCGCATCAGACTACCGGGACCTATCCTGGGCAAACTACCGAGACCTAACCTGGGCAAACTACCGGGAAATAATCATGATAAAGTACAATAAATGACTGGGGCAAAATACTGGGACCCAGCCGGATCTGGCAACACTGCTGCAAAACGGTAATTCTTTCAATAAATACCGTTATTGGTGATCAGTCCTTTCACCTCATTGATCACTTAATCTCGATCTCTTATGAATTGCCTTCATACATAAATATAAATACAGACTTGGGTAGTTTTTTTACTAAAATATTCCAGTTAAGTTTATTGGGAAATCAAAGGAAGGTATGAAATGAATTGTTTATTGTAAAAATATAATAATTTATATACAGTATCACAATTTGGTGTCAGTAGTGGAAATTAATTACCAGGGAAGGGAAACAAGTAGGCTACAGTACTTTATTATGCGTTGAATATTTCCAACTACAATGGGTAAATATAGGATTCTTACGTTGGGAATCGGATCAAAGCACTGGTAGAGAGTAATAAGGGGTAGTACAGTACAGTGTTGATAAATTTGGAGCAACTGATTCCTCTAAACTATTTCAGGTAATAAGCCATATAATTATTTCTGTCAATCTGGTCCTGTTTCCTGGCATACTTTTGAAGAATCAAGGCATTCCATTGTACCAAAAGAGTATTATCTCCCTTAAGATTGCTTCAGGTACACCACAATTTACTTGATGTTGCCATTCAATTGTTTTAAGTCTCTAGCTTCAATGTCATAAGTTGTTATTGTTGTAGTTCCTCAGACTGTGTGTCCGAGCAGTCCTGAGTCTGGTTGACCGAAGCTGCGCAGATGCTCGGACCCCCAAAAGGGAGTCAGGGAGATGTGTCATATGTCTAGTATAGTACTGTAATCCCACCACTGAGTCAAATTGGTGAGAACTTTTGTATAGCGCTTTTAAACTTTCTTGGTGTGCAAATGAAAAGATGCATTGGGAAAGGAAAGAAACCAACAGCCTTTGCTTCCTGTATCCTCACTCTTGTCCTTTTCTCTGCAAACTGGAACACCTTCATACACGACCTGTTAGAAACGTTGATGAATACAGATATACATGTAATGGTGTAAGTGTTCTCCCCCACTGATAGGCTGACTTTACACAAGCATATTTTTTCCATGTGGTTATGACACAATCCCATTTAACTTTATTAATTCCTAAACCGTCCTGGAAACACCCACTGATGTGAAGCAGGCCAAACTGACACTAACCTGATATCATGCTTTGTAAATCCTTCATCCAAGAGCAGGTTAATGATGCTCTCAAACTTGGCAACACGGATTTTATGCAGGACGGCGTTGCTGTGGAAGCGGGCGGTGATTTCCTCCTCATCACACTCAAGACGTTCACTCAAGAACCTGGTGATGCTCTTGTAGCCTTCCAGCAGTTGACTGTTACGTTGGTACCGCCGGCAGTAGCTGTTGTGGTAACGGAGAAAATTGAGTAAGGAATTCAATTTGAGAATGAATGTGAATCGAAAATGTTTCAGAACCACTTCTCCAATGCTGAAATATTATCAATAAAGATTACTCACTCAAATGGTGCTTCCATAAGGTACTCATTTTGTCTAGTTGTGCTATAATTTTCTTATAAATGTGAATTTTTTAAAATCAAGTATAATAGAAGCTAATTAACTCTATCAATACTCAAGCATATCTGAAAAATCCTATTATCTTTCTAATAAATTAATCAAATCATTCCACCTAACTTTTCAAATATTTTGTTAGAGCAGCGACACATCCATGGCTTGAGGGGATGACAGCCGAGGGAGGTAGCGTGTCGGAGCCGAGCCTCTGCCTTAACCCTACTGTATGCAAACACCCACGGATCATTCAGCACATCATCAGACGACAACCCGTATTCTGTTGTAAAGAAATTAAATCTTCACAAACTGGCTAATTTTCTAATACTGTATAATAAAGTAGTACAGTAGTGCATGTATGTTTATGGGTGGAAGGGTGTGTGTGTAAGTGTGAGTGTATAAGTGTGTGTGTGTGTGGATGTGTGTGCTTGTTCACGCATCACTTGAAAACAAAATAATGTTAATTTTACAGTTTCTTTAATACTGCAACTTTATTCTATTACTTACTTTGAAATATGTTAATCATTTCTTCAACAGGTTCTATATCTGCAAGGAAAAGGGAGTAGCGTTTGATGACAACCTCTGTGAAGCGAGCCACTGGCACCTGAAACACACATCACCAATAATATCTATAAAATTAATATATATAATCTATATAATTAATTCAGTGGTCCTACACTGACACTAGAGGCTCCCAAGTTTTGCATTGATTTTATACAAGTTTTTCATCCAGTTCATCTCTTTATAATTTAAAAGAAGAAAGATGTGGGTGAAATGTAGGCTACTAATTACATCAGACTATTATTTAAATTATGAATCAGATACACCATCACTGAATGCTTTAGTCTCTGTATACTCTGAAGAATCATTTGCCAGAGGTACTGTATATTCATTATTGCTGAGAATTCCAGAACAGTAAAATCATACCTTCAGTCTATCCGCCAAGTAATAAATGCGATTTGGATGACTTGGAAACCTTGTTGCCTCTCTGATGAAATCTTTCTGGAAGATGGAAATTTTTTGCATTGGGTAGTGGCAGAATCCCAGACCATCAGTGTAGCTCAAGAAGAGGTAAGGTTCACGCAGCTTCTGTAACTTGTGTTTTAACTCCCCTGTAAAGAACACACCAATTTAGATCATCAAGGTGTAGTTAGTAGCAATAAATTTAGTTGCACATTCCCTGGTAATAATAATTTCACATTAGTCTTATTATTCCCGGTCTCCCCCACCTGCACTGTGAGCCATAATCCAGGGTATCCTCTGTAGTTGTTGTGAAGGTATGTCATGTTCCTTCAGTGTGTGTAATGTCTTCAACAGGTCTGCATGATGCATCTCCTCTGCAGTCTTGGAGGTGAACATCTTGATGGCCTCTTCTTCATCAATGTCAAACAGGTCTTCCAAAGTCTTCAATACAATGTGTGCTCCATAATTCTATGAAATACAAGTGCATGCTATTATTTAGTCTATTTCATAGCTTAAGTCAACAAAAACTCCATAAATTTTGGTTGTAAAGCAATTAACAGTTCAATTTCTTTCACCAGGGTACTTAAAATTATACACTAAATGAATGCAATACTGGTGTTGTTAAGAGTTAATTAGTAGACTCCAGGTTGGCTAAAGAATATTGCAAACACTAATAATAATACAGTAATATATCTCCCTTCAATAATAACAAACTTACGTCAAACAAGATATTGTTCAGTATCTGTTCTCCGTTCAGTATGCCTGGGAGACGTTTCTTCTTGTCTTGAGGTTCCGAGAGGTCTTGGTGAGGCTCTTTTGTTGTCCTACAGCAAAAATAACGTTGGATTATTACTCGATACACAATAAATATCTCAACAAATTATCTGAATCCATATCTTATAGAAGTTTTGAATCATCAGACATAGCTACCGAATAAACCCTCATTATTCACCGCTGGGTTTATGGGTGTGTAATGTATAAAGAGAATTTACTGTACACACATTCATTACAAACAGCGCAAGACACACCTATAACACAAACAGTACATAATGAGGGATAATTACAAAAAATCTTCTATCCTTAATTAATATCCTACCTGGTACAATACAACCTCACTCCTGATAAAATTGGTGTGTGAGGTGTTTGTCGATTGGTGTGTGTAGGCCGATAGATCCAACCTGACCTTACTGTCATGCCACATTGTTGAATCAAATGCCTCCATCTCGTTATCAGCTGTCCTGTAAAATATATACAAGGAAAATAATAAAAATGAAAGGGTAACAAGGAATATTAAGGGAAAAATTGTGTGTCCTGTAAAATGTATATATATGGAAAATAATAAGAAGGAAAGGGTAAGAAGGAAAGTCGAGGGAAAAATTGTGTCCTGTAATGTATATATATGTAAAATAATAAAAACGAAATGGTAAGAAGGAAAGTCAACGGAGAGATTGTGTGTCCTGAAAAATGTATATATGGAAAATAATGAAAACGAAAGGGTAAGAAGGGAAGTCAAGGGAAAAATTTTCTGTCCTGTAAAATGTATATATATGGAAAATAATGAAAATGAAAGGGTAAGAAGGAAAGTCAAGGAAGATCTCGTCTGTCCTGTAAAATATATACATGGAAAAATAATAAAAATGAAAATCAAGGGAAATATTGTCTGTCCTGTAAATTATGTTAAATAATAAAAACGAAATACACATGACACACCCTATAATGTATGTAATATAAAGTTTTAACCCTCCCCTGTCACACAAACCACACTTATTTTAAACCTGTATAGTCATAACACTTATAACAACACGTATAAGATTATAAGGTATTATTACAGAAGTATTGCGTTCTTGGCTGGGGCCGCGCAGTGTTACCACATCTGGCTTGGTCCCGGGAATTGGCCCCGGTCACTTTATGATAGTATATCCCGGTAGTTTGCCCAGGTTAGGTCCCAGTAGTCTGCTGTGGTCTAGGTTAGGTCAGGTCAGACTAATTTTCAAATTATGTTTGTAAAACAGGGCATATCTCAAAAACGGGGCATCTCCGAGAAAAACACCATAGATGAAAAGTGTCTTAGAATGGTCCGAAATAGTGGGTAATGACAGTAAAATATCTATTATACAGTAAGGTCCACTTCTGTACCTTTACCCAGTATTTCTATACTTTTACCGATTATAAGTATATAAATAATATCCATAACACTTATAACAACACGTATATTATTATAAGTATATATAGGCTATAATAGCCATAACACTTATAACAACACATATAAGTTTATAAATATATATATAATATCCATAAATTACTTACCACCATGTGTAACGAATATCTTATTGTTGAGGTGATGATATAGTCTAAACATCTGATGACTTTTTATCATATTAAAATAATAGACACGGAAATAATTAGTTACTAACAATCAACAATAACTTGTGGTACGATTCTGACTTTTCAACGGGTCCATGTAAACAATGTCTCGTCGTCGTCGTGTTAATGAAGAACTCACACTTTTACTGGGGTGACTTTTTTTAACATATTTAAACAAGAGTCGTCAGTGTAATTAATGCCTTTCGTTGGAAAAAGGGAATGGGGGTAAAATGTGCATGCTAGCGTGTGCCTATCATTGGCCTTAACCTCTTAGAAGAATAATATAACTAGAAAATTAAAAGATGATAGAGTGATATATCAGTAGCTTCGTCAAGGAGGCTGTGTTATTGGTTTGGTATATATATATATGTATTGGTTTGTTAACACCACTACGCAAAAATGTTTATGTGAATTTTTATGAAATTTTAACTAAAAGTGGGCCTCTTGACTGGCAACATGTGAATATATTCTGGGAGAGACACGAATCTAGATACAAGCTATGATAAGGAATTAAGAAATAGCTCTTGTCATTCTCACAACTATGCTCAAATGTCTCGCCCGTTATGTCAAATTATTTGGTTTGTGTGATGGTGGTGGTAGTGTGATGGTGATGGTAGTGTGATGGTGATGGTAGTAGAAGTGTAGAAGTATCAGAAGTGTGGTGGTCGTGTGGTGTTGGTAGTGTGGTAGTGTGAGCAGTGTGGTGGTGGTGGTAGTGGTGGTGGTAGTGTGGTAGTGTCAGCAGTGTTACAGTGTAGTAGTGGTGGTGGTGGTGGAGGGGTCATCAGAGCAGCGACCTTGACTTGTGACGTAAAACACTCAGAGGTCGTTCTTGGCAATTTTGCTTAATGCTGGGTTGTGTCTGTCTGTGTGTCTGCATGTCCACTCAAGTTACACACACACACACACACACACACACACACACACACATGAATACATTAGCGAGGATATCACTGACTATGAAATCCGAGACAGAAAGGGAGGCAGGTCCCCGACACACACACACACACACACACACAGATAGTTAGATACATAGATGCATGTGTTTATTGGCTACAGTTGACTACTACAAAGCACACACACACACACACACACACACACACACACACACACAGTTGTACTAATTCACACGCACATGGAGTTATTAACATTCACACACTCACCACTCTCGCTTCCCTCCCTCACACTATCAACTCACAATTTTCCTCCATCATTCTCTGACCTTCCCTCCCCACTTTTACTGTTCCTTCTCTTTTTTACTCTCCCCCTTTCCTTCACACTTTCCTTTTCTCTCTCTCTCCTACCTCTCCCCTACTCTCTGGGTGAGTAAGTGGGAAAGGGAGGAAGTGAGTAAGGGAGAGAACGAGAGTCAGTGAGTGAGTGAGTGGGGGAGGGAGGGATAGGGTCAGTGAATGAGGAAGGGAGGGATAGCATCGATCAGTGAGTGAGTGAGTGAGAAAGTGAATGAGTGAGTGAGGGAGGGAGGGAGGGATAAGATCAGTGAATAAGGAAGGGAGGAATAGCATCGATCAGTGAGTGAGTGAGAAAGTGAGTGAGTGAGGGAGGGAGGGATAAGGTCAGTGAATGAGGAAGGGAGAGATAGCATCGATCAGTGAGTGAGTTGGGGTGGGAGGGTTAGCATTATAATGAGTGAGTGAAGGAGTGAGGGAGGAAGGATAACATCAGTGTGTGTGTGTGAGTGAGAACACAGCAATTGAGGGAAGGACGCAAAAAACATCACAATTTTGTTGCTAAGGGGAAATCTAGCCTCGACAATTATCCCACTACATCTACTACCATCATGCTTGACCCTCACTACTACCATCACTGCCACCATCACTACCACCATCACTGCCACCACTACCACAATTCCTACCACTACCACCATCACTACCACCACTACCACAATTCCTACCACTACCACCATCACTACCACCACTACCACAATTCCTACCACTACCACCACCACTGCTACCATTACCACCATCACTACCACCACCTCTGCCACCACTACCACAATTCCTACTAACACCACCACCACTGCTACCACCACCACTACTACTACTACTACTACCCTCTTTACCACCACCACTACCACAATTCCTACCACCACCACCATCTTTGTCCCCACCAGTACTACCATGCATCATCTCTTCTACCACCACTACTGCTACGTACCACTTCTACCACAACCACTACCACTACTACCACTACCACCCCTTTTACCACCAACACTATACACTCTCACCACCAACTAACAAAAAAAGAAATATATAGACATAATAATACTGTACATACATTAAAAAAAAATCTAGTCTAAATCACATACAAGGAATATTACCACACAATTTCAACTATATATCCCATAGAGGAAAAGAAGGTCGGTCAGGGAATGGGATCGAGTTAAGAAATGCAGACGGTGACACACAATACTTAAATCCTTGATGATGTAGAGAGAGAGAGAGAGAGAGAGAGAGAGAGAGAGAGAGAGAGAGGTTAATGGGTCTCGCTCAATTACCCTGAAACACCAGCTCTATGTTGAGGTTGCAGAGAGAGAGAGAGAGAGAGAGAGAGAGCGAGGTTAATGGGTCTCTCTCTAATACCCTGAAACACCAGCCCTACGTTGAGGTTGGAGAGAGAGAGAGAGAGAGAGAGAGGTTAATGGGTCTCTCTCTAACACCCTGAAACACCAGCCCTATGTAGAGAGAGAGAGAGAGAGAGAGAGGTTAATGGGTCTCTCTCTAATACCCTGAAACACCAGCCCTATGTAGAGAGAGAGAGAGAGAGAGAGAGAGAGAGAGAGAGAGGTTAATGGGTCTCTCTCTAACACCCTGAAACACCAGCTCTAGTCAATCAGTAATTAAGAGGGTAATTAAGAGGGTAGTTAGTTAAAGGGTGTTGGTAAATCTGGGGTAACTACTGGAGTGAAGAACAGTATGCTGAGAAAAACCCCATTTTTTTTTTATAGATAGAAAGAATTTATATATTTCTCAGCAGACTGCATGGGGTAACTAAAATTTCCAAACTATTCCAAGCAACAGATCACCATTGTTATTATTATTATTATTATTATTATCATTTTATTAATCATCTGGCTAGTCTTGTTTCCTAGCATACTTTGGAGGAAAATATGGAGCTCCTGTAATCACGTACGAAAAATAATAAAAACAACAAAAAATTGCATGCAGGCTTCTGATTCCTCCCGACTATGCCACGAAAAGAAACAAGCTCCTTCGATACATATTGGTGCTGCTGTTTCGTGTCATGGCAGCAATATCTGAAGGACTCATTTTTAACCATATAATTAATTTTCTTATTACCCTACAGTGGACTACAGGTCGTATCAAATAGAATAGAGTGTTGTATGTGATAAAAGAGGGTCGTAAAGTCTAATATACGACCCTTTACACGACCCTATATACATGAGGAAGCAAACTATATTTATTACAGACTCCCACATACCATATAACACAAATTAAAAAAAAAAATAATGAGAGTTACTATACTCCCAAATTATCATATACCTTATATATATATACAGGGTGTATCGCGAGGTATATCATTAAATTACACCAGAGATATAAAATAAAATGTTGAGTATATTTTGTTGTATAAAGTATGGTGTGTGTGATCTCAGTAAAGTACAATGACTACTGATAAAAACTATTTTAACGTGTGTTGTCAAATGGCGGTGAGCGTCGGAGGGAGTGGTAGCCTAATATGTTTTTCGGACCAAAGAGGCCTTATTTATTTCATCTTAATGAATTTTATCATGATTGCAATATTTATGTGATGTTCTATAACGTACATTGAATCATATTTTCAATGCAGAGGGATAATAACAGGCCCGTATAAGAAGAAAATCCATGAAATGTAGGGAAATGCTAAGACTTGCACCTGGCGTTATGTCGGGTAAAGTTTACCTAACCTCCAAAAGATATTAATCATATTTCGTCGAATATTATTAATAGGGGCCTGGTATT
The DNA here is from genome assembly GCA_033782935.1 of Petrolisthes cinctipes. Taxonomy (NCBI): domain Eukaryota; kingdom Metazoa; phylum Arthropoda; class Malacostraca; order Decapoda; family Porcellanidae; genus Petrolisthes; species Petrolisthes cinctipes. The sequence goes on from JAWQEG010007550.1 coordinate 33,609, forward strand.
ATCCCTCTGCATTGAAAATATGATTCAATGTACGTTATAGAACATCACATAAATATTGCAATCATGATAAAATTCATTAAGATGAAATAAATAAGGCCTCTTTGGTCCGAAAAACATATTAGGCTACCACTCCCTCCGACGCTCACCGCCATTTGACAACACACGTTAAAATAGTTTTTATCAGTAGTCATTGTACTTTACTGAGATCACACACACCATACTTTATACAACAAAATATACTGAAAAATTTATTTTATATCTCTGGTGTAATTTAATGATATACCTCGCGATACACCCTGTATATATGCCTAAAAAACTGATGAAAAAGATTATTACAACAACAACAACAACTACTACTACTACTACTACTACTACTACTACTACTACTACTAATAATAATAATACTTCTTCCAGAGCCTAGAATATGTACTGTAAAATTAATATGTCTAGAAACAGAGTAAATTGCAATAAAAGTAGGAATAATTTTGTTAACTGCATAACTTATTACAACAACAACAACAACAACAGTATCATAGCTTCATTCCACACTTGCCAACAACACTGTTATATTATTCCTACTAAACTGCGTAGTAGCTCTCTCCCCCTCTCTCTCCCTCTCCCTCTCTCTCTCCAAGCTTGCCTCCACGACACGCAAATTGCCACTAAATATGGATTAAGTAAGAAATGAGGGAGGGACGTGACAAGAAGGAGGCAAACTCAATGAGAAAACGACTAGAAAAAATATTAAGATCAGAAGAATTGAGGGAACTACAGCTAAGTGGTTGGTTGGTTGGTTGGTTGGTTACTAGGTTGGTTGGTTGGTCGTGGGGTGGTTGGTTGGTTGGTTAGTTGGTAGGTTGGTTGGTTGAGTAAGAGGGTAGCTGGTTGGTTGGTTACTTGGTTGGTTGGTTGGTTAGTTGGTTGGTTGGCTGGTTGGTCGTGGGGTGGTTGGTTGGTTGGTTGGTTATTTGGCTGCTTGGTTGCTTGGTTGGTTGGTTAGTTGGTTGGTTGGTTTGTTGGTTGGTCGTGGGGTGGTGAGTGGTTGGTTGGTTAGTGAGTTGGTTGGTTGGCTGGTTGGTTGGTTGGGAGGGTAGCTGGTTGGTTGGTTGGTTGGCTGGTTGGTTGGTTGGTTGAGTGGATGGATAGTCACTAGGTTAAGTTAATTAATAATAATAATAATAACAATAATAATAATAATAACAATAATAATAACAATAACAGTATACACGGTCCTAACCAAAACAAAAACTCACACAGAAAATAATAATAATAATAATAATAATAATAATAATAATAATGATAACAATATACACGGTCCTAACCAAAACAAAAACTCACACAGATAATAATAATAATAATAATAATAAAAATAATAATAATAATAATAATAACAGTATACACGGTCCTAACCAAAACAAAAACTCACACAGAAAATAATAATAATAATAATAATAATAATAATAATAACAATAACAACAGTATACACGGTCCTAACCAAAACAGAGAATAATAATAATAATAATAATAATAATAATAATCCTAACTCAAACCAACATCTTCCTGGGAGCACAACACGCCTAGCAACCAACTACATACACTACAAAGATAAAATTCTATTACGTATTTTGTTACGTTATGGGAACTGAAGATAAAACCAAATGAAGTGGTTAGTTATGCCATAGACATAGATAAAACTATAATATATATATTTTAGGCATGTTAAGCACAGAGATAAAATTAATAATAGTTCTTTTAGTTACGTTATGCATAGATATAAAATCATAATGTTGTGTTTAGGTACGTTATGCACAGAGATAAAACTATGATACATCTTTTAGGAATGTTAAACAGAGAGATAAAATTAATAATAGTTCTTTTAGTTACGTTATGCATAGATATAAAATCATAATACTGTGTTTAGGTACGTTATGCACAGAGATAAAATAATTGATAATAGTTCTTTTAGTTACGTTATGCATAGATATAAAATCATAATGTTGTGTTTAGGTACAGAGATAAAACTATAATATTTATTTTAGTTACATTATACACAGAGATAAAATTATAATGTTGTGTTTAGGTACGTTATGCACAGAGATAAAACTCTATTTATTTTAGTTACGTTATGCACAGAGATAAAATCATACTGTTGTGTTTAGGTACGTTATGCACAGAGGTAAAACTCTAATATTTATTTTAGTTACGTTATGCACAGAGATAAAATCATACTGTTGTGTTTAGGTACGTTATGCACAGAGATATAACTATAATGCTGTCTTTAGTTGAGGTATAATCACGGATAAAAATATTCTCTTTTCTTTCCTAATTCCTTCACCTGAATACATGTAAATAAATACGAGTCTGCACAACAAGGCTTATGAATATTATTATACTCCTTATATACTTCACTTCATGCACATATACCCTCTCAAACACAAACTATCATTGGTTGGTTAGTTGGTTGGTTGGTTAGTTGGTTGGTTGGTTGGTTAGTTGGTTGGTTGGTTAGTTGGTTGGTTAGTTGGTTGGTTGGTTGGTTGGTTGGTTATTTGGCTGCTTGGTTGGTTGGTTTATTGGTTGGTTGGTTGGTTGGTTGGTTAGTTGGTTGGTTGGTTATTTGGCTGCTTGGTTGGTTGGTTGGTTGGTTTTTTGGTTAGTTGGTTGGTTGGTTAGTTGGTTGGTTGGTTGGTTGGTTGGTTGGTTGGTTATTTGGTTGGTTGGTTGGTTGGTTGGTTATTTGGTTGGTTGGTTGGTTGGTTGGTTAGTTGGTTGGTTAAGTTTTCCCTTCACATTCCCTCTATAACCCAAATTGTACCATCACACACACACACACACACACACACACACACACACAACAATAATAATAATTCAAGGTTCACTTATATATTAAACAAAAACGTGAACAATAACAACTGAATTCTGACGTAAATGCATGACGTCAAAGAAAACAGTGCTTGTATGAGCTGCAGTGAGTGACAGAGAAGAGAATATGCATGTTAGCATCTTGAGGGGGAATTAAGTACAGTGTTGGTAAATTTGTAGCAATTGATTCCTCCAAACTATTCCAGGTAACAGGATACATATGTATGAATGTATGTATGTATGAAAAGGGAGAGATGTATGTATGTATGAAAAGGGAGAGATGTATGTATGTAGGAAAAGGGAGAGATGTATGTCTGTATGTATGTATGTGTGTATGTATGAAAAGGGAAAGATGTATGTATGTATGTATGTATGAAAAGGGAGAGATGTATGTATGTATGTATGTATGTATGTATGAAAAGGGAGAGATGTATGTATGTATGTGTGTATGTATGAAAAGGGAGAGATGTATGTATGTATGTATGTATGTATGTATGTATGTATGAAAAGGGAGAGATGTATGTATGTATGAAAAGGGAGAGATGTATGTATGTATGAAAAGGGAGAGATGTATGTATGTATGTGTGTATGTATGAAAAATTCTATTAAGAATTGGCTTATTATTATTATTAGCATAGTACCGTAATTTTGTGAGCAAGATTAATAAATGTAAGGGTTCTGGCACCCCTTTGGACCCGGTAAGGCCTTTCCATCCACTCGATCTTCAACTTTCCATTTTTTTCTTTTCTTTTTTTCTCTTAATGTTTTTTTTTTTTTTCGTTCGTGGTGTGACTAAGAAGAAGAAGAAGGAGAAAAAGGAGAAGAAGGAGAAGAAGAAGAAGAAGAAGAAGAAGAAGAGGAAGGGGAAGGGGAAGGAGAAGGAGAAGAAGAAGAAGAAGAAGAAGAAGAAGAAGAAGAAGAAGAAGAAGAAAAAGAAAAAGAAAATAATAATAATAATAATAATAATAATAATAATAATAATAATAATAATAATAGTAATAATAATAATAGTAATAATAATAATAATAATAATAATAATAATAAGAAGAAGAAGAAGAAAGAAGAAAGAAGAGGTTATTACAGATAAGATTACACACACACACACACACACACATACACACACACACACCAAGATACTCTATAACTCTAACTAACTTTTTGATAAGATTACTACTACACACACTACTATACTGACTGTAGCTGATAATAATCTTTAACTAACCAAATAACTTGAATGTCCTTGAGAAGTATTTTTTATTTTTTGTTGTCAACACTTTACATACATTCGGGATGAGATAACAGAGAGATGTGATTCAGTACAGTGTAACCCATTAAAAGGAGGTAATAATAAGTCACTTGTTTTGTTATTGTTACATTGGAGTGCCTTGATTTTTCCTCTAAAGTGTATGCCATTCAGGAAACAAACAGCACCAGATGAAAACACAAATAATAATGGTTTTGGTGTTTGTTCTGCTGTTGCTTGGAATAGTTTTTTTAATTAATTTGAGGATTCAGCAGTTATATTTCTCTAGATTTACCAACACACCTAATTTTCCCCCTTAATTAACTTTATATAACCTAGAAGTAGTTTAATTAATTAATGCATGGACAGAGACAAATAAATAATCGGTACATACATTATTTTTTTTGGCCAGGTAGAAAGAATAATAATAATAATAATAATAATAATAATAATAATAATAATAGGAAGAAAATAGATAACAAGTGGGTATAATAATATTTAGTTGTCAAATTGCATGATCTGTTTTGTTTCTGAGGATGCATGAGCAAACACAGCCACAAAGCAAGGGTATCAGTTGTTGTTGTTGATGTTGTTGTTGTTGTTGTTGTTGTTGTTGTTGTTGTTTTTGTTGTTTTTGTTTTTGTTGTTGTTTTTGTTTTTGTTGTTGTTTTTGTTTTTGTTGTTGTGTTTTGTTGTTGCTGTGTTGTGTTATGTTGACCTTCGTTGTACGCCCATGTGTGTGTGTGTAGAGAGAGAGAGAGAGAGAGAGAGAGAGAGAGAGAGAGAGAGAGAGAGAGAATGTGTGTTTGTGTGAGTATGTGTTTGAGTTTGTGTGTGTATGTGTCTGAGTTTCTGTACATGTGTGTGTGAGTATGTGCGTGTATGTGTCTGAGTTTGTGTATATAATTATTATGTGTCTGAGTGTGTGTGTGTGTGTGTGTATGCAGTATAGTCTTCCGCATTGCCACCTCAGACGAACACAATATATTAAATAAATGATACTCAAATTCTCAATCCAAAATTTGAAACCCAGGTCTTGTTGAAATCTCGAATCAATTACAACTTTCATTATCTTGTGTCATATTTGCTGGAGCTCTCTTAATTAAGTTGGCAATCAATTCTTTTTGGGTACATTGGAGTGCCTTGATTCATTCCTCCAAAGTATGCCAGGAAACAGGACCAGAAGAGCAAAAATAATGGTGCTCTGTTGCTTGGAATAGTTTGGAGGATTCAGTTGCTCCAGAATTACAAAAACAAAACTTCCCCCTTAATAACACTCGATCAATTAGGCTATTCGAAGCAAGCCTGGATACATAATATTTTGGATGGAGTAAGTGTATAATATTTTGGATGGAGAGTGTATAATATTTTGGTTGGATGGAGACTGTATAATATTTTGGTTGGATGGAGAGTGTGTATAATATTTTGGTTGGATGGAGAGAGTGTATAATATTTTGGTTGGATGGAGACTGTATAATATTTTGGTTGGATGGAGAGAGTGTATAATATTTTGGTTGGATGGAGACTGTATAATATTTTGGTTGGATGGAGACTGTATAATATTTTGGTTGGATGGAGAGTGTGTATAATATTTTGGTTGCATGGAGAGTGTATAATATTTTGGTTGGATGGAGACTGTATAATATTTTGGTTGGATGGAGAGAGTGTATAATATTTTGGTTGGATGGAGACTGTATAATATTTTGGTTGGATGGAGAGTGTGTATAATATTTTGGTTGGATGGAGAGTGTGTATAATATTTTGGTTGGATGGAGAGTGTGTATAATATTTTGGATGGAGTAAGTGTATAATATTTTGGTTGGATGGAGAGTGTGTATAATATTTTGGTTGGATGGAGAGTGTGTATAATATTTTGGATGGATGGAGAGTGTGTATAATATTTTGGTTGGATGGAGAGAGTGTATAATATTTTGGTTGGATGGAGAGTGTATAATATTTTGGTTGGATGGAGACTGTATAATATTTTGGTTGGATGGAGAGTGTATAATATTTTGGGTGGATGGAGAAAGTGTATAATATTTTGGATGGATGGAGAGACTGTATAATATTTTGGTTGGATGGAGAGAGTGTATAATATTTTGGTTGGATGGAGAGAGTGTATAATATTTTGGTTGGATGGAGTAAGTGTATAATATTTTGGTTGGATGGAGAGAGTGTATAATATTTTGGTTGGATGGAGAGTGTGTATAATATTTTGGTTGGATGGAGAGTGTGTATAATATTTTGGTTGGATGGAGAGTGTGTATAATATTTTGGTTGGATGGAG